>VXBJ01003147.1:76316-93089 GCA_013400055.1 Nycticryphes semicollaris | reverse complement strand
CGCCCCGCGCCCGCCATGGCGGCCCGCCGCCACCGGGCCCTGGTCGCCCTCGGCCTGGCCCTGGTCGCCGCCGTCGCAGCCGCCGCCGCCACCGACCCTTTCTCGCCCCAGCTGGGAGACACCGCCGGTTGCCGCGGGCAGTGCGGCCGCAGCCTGCCGCGCCGAGCCGCCGCCGTGAGTCCGGCCGGGCACCGGGGGGGGGCCACCGGGAGCATCGGGGGTCCCGGGGGCATGGGGAGCATCAGTAGCATCGGGAGTACTGGGAGCATCAAGGGGGACCAGGAGCACTGGGGGGAATTGGGAGCATTGGCGGTACCAGGAGCATCAGTAGCACCGGAATACCGGGAACACCGGGAGCATCAGGGAGGACCGAGAGCAACGGGGGCACCAGCCCACCTTGCACAGCCCCACACTGACCCACCCCCATGGAGGGGAACTGGGAGCACCAGGGGGAGGGGAGGCACACCGAGGGAGCTCCGGTGGTCTCCTCCAATGTGGCTTTGGGGTGCCTCTGGGGAGGGCATCCCCCCGGTTTGGGGTGCCAACAGCATTTTCATCCATCCCAGCTTTGGGGTACCCCCTGGGTCCCACCCACACTGGCTTTGGGGTGCCCTAGGCGGCAGCCACCCTGGTTTGGGGGTGCAACTGGTGACTTCCAGACCCCCACCTGCCCTCCGGCACCCACCCCATCACCAGCAGCGTGGCAGAGCCGACCATGGTGGCGCTGGGCCGGTGGGGCTGGGGACAGCGGGGGTGAGTGGGTGACACTGTGGTGTTGGGGTGGGCCAGCACCAGGCCAGGGCAGCGTGGATTGAGATGGAGCCGAGTGCTGGACTCAGAGCACCACAGAAAGCCCCGGATCAGAGATTGCCATAGCTGTGCCATGGGCCGTGTGGTGGCACCCGAGACCATCCCCAAGCCCCTGCGGTGGCAGAGCCGTATCTAGGCCAGTGCCTTGGCAGGAGCCGTGCGGCCCCCGCTGCCGGGGCTGGGGATGGAGCTGTTTTCCCATCTGGGCTCGAGCTGCCTCCCTGCCAGCACCCAGCCCTGCCCACGCTCCCCCGCGGGCACACAGACCCCCACAGGTTGGGGCACCCGCTTCCCCCGAGACTGTGTGTAGAGATGACACAGTGACCCCCACATCCATTCCCTCCCCGCTCCGGGCCCCTACCAGTGTGCTTCCAGCCCCCTCCAGTGCATGCATCCCTCCCAATGCACACACACCCCAGCAGCACCCACCTCCTGCCAGCCCATGCCAGAGATGAGGGGACCTGCCATGTCCTCAGTGGGGACAAGGCCAGGTGCAGGACCCACCATAGGGTGCAACCCGGGGGGCAAAATCAGCTCTGCCTCCCCCCGGGGATGCCAACGCCCTGGGTTTGGGGTACCAGCCCCAGCCATGGTCCTGTGGGAGGGTGATGGTGCCTGGTGCCCAGTGTCCCCCAGCTGGGTGCAGAGGGGTCGCGGTGGGGGTCCGGCACAGCCCCTGGGCTGAGCTTGGTGCCAGCTCTGCGCTCTCCTCCTCCTCCTCCCCGCAGGATGCTGTTCTCAACGCCTGTTACCGGGGCTGCCGGCTGTTCTCCATCTGTCACTTTGTGGATGCAAGCGCTGAGCTGAACACAACCAGAGCCGAGTGTGAAGCAGGTGAGGAGCCGGAGCCCGAGTGGCCCCTGTGCCCCAAACACCGTCCTGGGGGGTCCCCCACCTACCATTGACACCATCACAACCATCCTGCCTTCGCTCAGCTCCACGCTCTGCCCCAGGGCTGCATCCAGACCTTGCTGCAAGCCAAGTGGGGTACAGATTTATGCCCACTGTGTGTAAACCCCTCCCCCCCCAGGGGTTTCCTGGGGGTGTAGGGCTCATCAGAGGGATTGAGCACCCCTTAATCCTGATGCCCCTCTTGCCTTGCAGCATGTGCTGAAGCCTACAGCAACGCAGAGGAGCAGTTTGGCTGTGTGACAGGGTGCCGCAAGCAGCTGCCTGAGGTGGAGAGCAGGAAGGAGAAGGTGAGGGGCTGGGGAGATGGGGAGCCCACATCCATCCTTCATCCATCTATCTATCCATCCATCATCCATCCATCCATTGTCCATCCATCCATCCTTCCTCTACCCATCCCTCCACCCATCCATCCTTCCCTCATCCATCCATCCTCCATCCCTCTGTCCTTCCCTCCCTCCCCAGCAGAGACATCCAGCCCCATCCCTCCCCTCACTCCCTCCCAGCCACCCCCACATCTCGGTGAGCCCTAACCCCACTCCGTGGCTCCCCCCTGGTGCTTTACCAGGGCTGATTGGGACCTGGCGTGTTCCCCACACGGCAAAACCCACGCTGTGGGCTGCCCCCTGCCTCTTGCTTTATTGTACATCCCCTGTGGATGTGCTGGGGGGACACAAGCCCATCACCGCCCCGTCACGCTGCTTCTTCCAAAGCACCAAGAACAGATTAACGGGGCTCGGCCCCGACTGCCGCAGATTTGGGCCAGGCAGGGCCATTACGCTGAATTCCCAGGGTGAGAAGTTCTGACCGGTGATTGTTGCTGATTCCCCCAGTTTTACTCTGTTATCCTTCCCAGCGATTAGCGACGGTCTTTCCTCCTACATTTAGTTAATTGGGCTCTTGCCCAATTAATTAAATTAGACTTTGGCCCAAGGTAGAGGTGTTAGGCTTTATACGCCTGCAGATGAAGATGAATTTGTTCTGTAGGAAGCTGCAGCTCCTTCAAAAAAACCCTCTGCACCCTGTTTTTAAAACCTTCCCGGTGTCTGATCCCATTTCCCAGCCCTTCTCCGAGGTCAGGGATGAGCATCAGGGGGCGGCCGGCCGCCGGGGAGGGCTGTCACCCCCTTCACCCTCCCAAAAGCATTTTTCCTTCGGGTTCCCAGACAAGCAGGCAAAGCAGATTTAGCATAATAATTAGATACAGAATCTGACCTATTTATTTCCTGTTTGCTGGTTTGACCGTGCAAGGGGCTGTCGGAAAATGTTCGAAGCCAGTGGCAGGGAGCAGCCAAGCGGATTCCAGCAGGGATGCTTTAAAAATAACAAACCGCCGCGACGGCCAAGAATCCAGGGCACGGAGAGGCTGCCAGGAGAGAAACGCCCTCGGCATCTCGGCCGCTCTGCTCCTATTGTTTAAAGCACTGGTGTGAGCGAGCACCGGGCTGCCCAGGGGCTGGGTGCTGCCCCTGGGGCTGGGTGATGGCCCCGGGGGCCACAGCCCCAAGCTCAGGGAGACCCTCCTGGGGCTGGACCAGAGGTCCGTCACATCTCCAGCCCTGGGAGAAGTGGGCTGAGCCCACCAGATCTGAGCATCCGGCTCAACCCCAGCCACGTCCTCAGGGTTGGGATGTTGTCCGCCGGAGCTGGTGGACAACGGGATGCCCATGAGGCAGCAATGGGCCCTGGTGGCCAAGAAGGCCAATGGCATCCTGGGGGGCATCAGGAAGAGTGTGACCAGCAGGTGGAGGGAGGTCATCCTGCCTCTCTGCTCTGCCCTGGGGAGGCCCCATTTGGAGCACTGGGACCAGTTCTGGGCTCCCCAGTTGAAGAGGGACAGGGAACTGCTGGAGAGGGGACAGCAGAGGCCCACAAGGATGATGAGGGGCCTGGAGCATCTCTCTTGGGAGGAAAGGCTGAGGGACTTGGGGCTTTTCAGTCTGGAGAAGAGAAGGCAGAGGGGGGATCTGATCAACACCTGGAAATCCTTCAAGGGGGGGTGTCAGGAGGATGGGGCCAGGCTTTTTCCAGTGGTGGCCAGTGAGAGGACAAGAGGGAATGGGCACAAACTTGAACATAAGAAGTTCCATCTAAACATGAGGAGGAACTTCTTGACTGTGAGGGTGTCAGAGCCCTGGCAGAGGCTGCCCAGAGAGGTGGTGGAATCTCCTTCTCTGGAGACATTTCAAACCCACCCGGCCACGCTCCTGTGGGACCTGCTCTGGGTGAACCTGCTCTGGCAGGGGGTTCGAGGAGATGATCTCCGGAGGTCCTTTCCAACTCCATATCATTCTGTGAGTCTGTGAATCTGTGATGGGACAGCGGTCACACAATGTCCCTGCTCCTTTGCAGAGCCCGGAGCTGAAGGTGCCATCATTCTCCATGTTCGATTTGGTCTCCACCTTCTGCAACGATATCGTCAGCTCTGCCCAGAGCTTCATCTCCTCCACCTGGACCTTCTACCTGCAGGCAGATGATGGCAAAGTCGTGGTGTTTCAGGTGGGGGTGTCCCGTGTCCCCTCTCTCTGCTGGGTGTCAAGAGGGGTGGGGACCCTCTTGTTCACCCCCTTCTCCCTCTGTCTCTGCTGACCCTCCAGTCCCAGCCTGAGATGGAATATCCAGTACCTGAGGTGCAGGAGATCCAGCCGGAGCGGCCAGCGCGGCCGGGACCGGGGTCCAGCCCCCGTGTCCCCCAACCCCACACAGGTGCGGGGGAGTGTGTGTGTCCAAGAGCTTCTGAGCCCTCCTGCCTCTCATCCGATTTCTCCAGAGCTAAACAAATTACCCGCTTCTCGGGTCTGATTAAGCTTCCCACACCCTGCACCCACACAAGGGGGGTGAGTCTGCACTTGGGACCCGCTCCAAGAAGATTCAGGGATCCTCCAGCCCCACTCCCAGCAGCAGGGAGAGGATACCCAGGGGGTTGAGGGGATCACCCGGCACCCCATCACCTGCTGGCAAGGGGACAGGGAGCGGGGCAGGCCTGCCCACAGTGGGTCCAGCTTTGCCTCTCCCCCCACCTCCAGGTCCCCGGGCGAAGGGGGAGAAGCCCCCCATGAAGGAGCCGTGGGGCAAAGCCAAGGCGCAGCATCCAGACCCCCCGCAGCCGGAGCACGACTTCCTCGGCTGCATGTCCAAGTAGGTGCAGTGGGGGCTGCGTGGGGACACGGTGGGGCGGGGAGGGATGGGAGGGGACCTGGACCTGCCAGACACCAGAGCAGATGCTCCCCCTCCCCCCCCAACCAAATTTCCACCCCGTGCCCTGCCATAAACTTGTCCTTTTTCTTTGGCGGGGGGCGGTGGGGTGTTACAGGCGCTCGGGCCTTCCTCGCTGGATCCTGGCTGCCTGCCTCTTCCTCTCCATCATGGTGATGCTGTGGCTGAGCTGTGCCAGTTTGGTGACCGCCCCCGAGCAGCACGTCAAGACCCAGGTAGGGGGCGAGTGGCGCTCAGTGCAGCCCAGGGTGAGGGTCCTACAGGTCCCTCCCTGTCATGGCTGGGTGAGCCTGTGGGGCTGAGACGTGGCCATATGGTGTTTGTGGTCCCCGGCCATCATGCTGGGCTCATTGGCATGTCCTTGCTGTGCGATACGTCCCCAGCCAGCCCTGGTGGTTCTCCCAGTCTGGGGACAAGGGGGTTCTGTCCCCTTATCTGGGGCTGCACGGTCCCCTCTGCCTCTGTTCCAGTCTCTGAGCATCAACGGGGACAAGGAGTACCTGGAGGACCTGGATGGCCCCGGCACCTTCCCTCTGCCGCCCGTCATCGCCGTCACCCTGTGTCCCACGCATGGTGGCGAGGACGCGGGGCCGCTGCCCCTCAAAGTCGACCTGGACAAGACCATCCTGTAGTGCTCCCATCCCTTCCCTTCACCTCCACCCCACCTCCTTGTCACCGTCCCCACAACATCACCCCCAATCCCACTCCGCTGGCCCTCTGGCTGCCCCAGGTCCCTGGCTCCCAAAGGGGCATCTCTGGCCCCAGCACTGGGGGGGACCAGGGGTCCAATCTGTCTCGGTTCCCCTCTCCTCCCCAGGGATGGCTGTTGCGGAGGCTCCCAGGAGCCAGGCAGCAGCTTTGCCTCCTCCATAGATGTGCTGGGATCCTGGTTTCCAGCACTTGAGAGCCAAGAGAGGAGCTGCCAGAGCGGGGAGGCCGGGGGGAGCCCATCCTCATAGCGGGGCGGTCCGTCTCCTCCCGACTGGAGCCCCCGGGGCCCCGCAGCCCTCCGGGCATGGGTCCAGCGCTGGGCAGGAGGGAGCCGGCTGCGGTGGGGGATGGAGAGTGTCTGCAACGTTCTGGGCTTTGGCTCGGCACATCCCCGGCCTCCCACCTTGGGCTGAGCCTCCAAGGCGCCGTCTCTGGCCCTGGGAACTCCCTTCCGCCGGCCGGAGCCGATTGCCTTGGGGAGCCGAAACGTGGCGAATGGATTTGGCGTTGGCAGCCAGAGAGAGAGGGAGCGGATCTCGCCGCCTCCGTGCCCACGCGAGGACCCAGCCGGCCCCTTCCCGGAGCTGTGGAGAGGGGCCCCGGGATGGCTCCTTCCCCTCCCTGCTCCGTGATGCCTCTGGGGCGGCTGGCCCTGATGCCAACGGGTTGGGAGTGGGACCAAGCAAGGGGACGAGGCAGCGATTCCTTGTGTCTGAGCTCGGACAGGAGGTGGGAGCTGCTGGGACGCCTCTGTCCTGGGCACAGCATCCCTGCCCGATGCCGGGAGCGGCTCAGCCTGCGGGGCTGTAGCTGATGGCAGGACCTAGCAGCAGCCGGCCTCCAGGTCCCCAGGCTCTCAGTGCTGCCCTGGAAGTGTTGGGGTCAGCCCTGGGGACCCGCTTGGCTCACCTCTCGGCGTGGAGGAATCCCCTCCCTCCCCCTGCTCCTCAAGGCTCTGCTCTTGTGTGAGCTGGGGCATCTCTCCCTCTCCCCTCCGTTCTCCATCACTTGGCTTCATATGTTGTTTCGTGGTTTGATTTTCACCAGCATGTGGTCCCTTGGTCCCCGGCACCCTGTGGGGACACCTCTACGCTCGGGAGGGACGGCTCGGCGGTGGTCCCTTCCATCCCCATGTCCACCTAACACATCTGTACAGATTAACTTATTGCCCATGAGTCCCTACCCTTGGGTTTTTTAGGCTTTCGTTGTGTGCTGGCTGCTCCCCGGCACTTAGGGGTCTCGGGGGAGCATGGCATGGTGGGGCGGGGGCTCCTCTGTCCCCAACCCCGCTGGTTTTGTGCTGCTCCGTATCACTTTCACCTGTGCAACATATCTGGGTTTGGGGAACTGGGTTGGGGAGGGTATGGGGCGGGGAGGGAGGAGGGTTGGGGGGTGTCTTGTGTCCATGTTGGGGTACATCTTTTCATTGTTGCTGTTTGGCCGCTCGGCTCAGTGTAAAGCTCAGTGGAGTCTGTGGTGTTGTCCCAGCCCCCTCAGCTGTCCCTGTCCCCAGGGTGCCACCACACCGGGCCATGAGCTTGGGGGACAGGGTGGCCGTAGAGTCCCCTCCTCGTCCCCCCACCCTCACCCCCNGGCGGTGGTCCCTTCCATCCCCATGTCCACCTAACACATCTGTACAGATTAACTTATTGCCCATGAGTCCCTACCCTTGGGTTTTTTAGGCTTTCTTTGTGTGCTGGCTGCTCCCCGGCACTTAGGGGTCTCGGGGGAGCATGGCGTGGTGGGGCGGGGGCTCCTCTGTCCCCAACCCCGCTGGTTTTGTGCTGCTCCGTATCACTTTCACCTGTGCAACATATCTGGGTTTGGGGAACTGGGTTGGGGAGGGTATGGGGCGGGGAGGGAGGAGGGTTGGGGGGTGTCTTGTGTCCATGTTGGGGTACATCTTTTCATTGTTGCTGTTTGGCCGCTCGGCTCAGTGTAAAGCTCAGTGGAGTCTGTGGTGTTGTCCCANGGCGCGGGCAGAGGGGAAATAAAAGGTTTGTACCAGACCCAGGTGAGTCGGTGGCTTCATGGGGTGTCCGTGCTGGGGGAGCAGGTTTGAGCCCCTACATGAGGCCAGCAGGACGACACAGGTGTGTTCCTGGCTCGCCATCCCGACTTTGGAAGCTGGGCTGGGATGAAACCTCTGGCAAATGGGAGAGAAATCCCCTGTTTGGGCTGTTCTCTGCAGAGCGGGAGAGATGCGGAGCTGGCACATTCGCTGCATCGAGGTGTGTCAGGTGTAAAAGAAGATGCTGAGTTCCCTGGGGAGCTGGTACCAACACCCCTGGGGTCTTGGGGTGCTGGGGTGGGGTGGGCAGGGGGCCCGTGCACCCCAATGCACACACCCATCAGTGGCAAGGAGGAGGAGGAGAAAGCTGAGACGTGGCAGTGGGGAGGGCTGTGTGTGCAGATAGGGAGAAGGGCTGGGGAAGGCGGGTTTTCCCCACTGAAAATCACCCACTGACACCGCAGGACCCGTTTCGAGGAAGAAAAGGGTAAATTGGGCCATGCAGGGGTGTGACATATCAGCGTAAGTCACCCGCAGCCGCCCGGGCTCGAGGGCTGGGACGTGCTCGCACGTGCGTGTGCCCACCTTTCCCCCGCGGCGTGTGTTTTTCCTGGCCTGGCGCCCACGTCCACACCACAGTCGAGCTCTCCCCATTGCCAAGCACGACACAAAAGCTCACGCAAAGGGCCTGCAGGCTCGTTTTTAGCACTTCAGTAGCTCAGCGGGGTCCCGTCCCTCGGAGCCAGCATCGGCGCGGGGCCCCCGAGGAGCCGGGGGCTGGTGCTGGCCTCGGCTGCTTGTCTTCTCCGGGATGTGGAGCCGGGGAAGAGGAGGTGCTGCCCGACCCCGGGGAAGGCTGGGGATGGATGTTGGGGTGTTCGACACGACTCGCAGCCAAAGATGGACCTCCAAAAGGGGAGAGCATGCTGGAGCATGGCCCCCCGCCTGTCCCTGAATCAGGGGTGCAAGTGTCACCCCCCACGCAGCCCGGCAATGCAGGGTGATGGAGGAGGATGCCACACTCTGCTCATTAAAGTGAGGGGCCCAGCTCGTTAAACGGAGGGGAGAAGGATGGTGTTTTCAGCTCCTTGCTCTGCAGCACACAGGGAGCCGAGAGGAGGATACTCCGGGCAGCCCAGGGCCAGCACTGGAGGCAGTGTGCATGCCACGGCCACATTGTCTGGGCCATGGGGTTTGGAGGCTTGCACGGTGTCCTCAGCAGCACACTGGGTGCCTCGGGGTCCCTGGGTGGGCAGAGGGATGTCGTCAGGGCTGGCAGGACAAGAGCGAAGGGCTGAGAGATGGAGCCCAGCACTGGGCAGCCTTTGGGATAGGCATGAGCTGGTGACCAAGAGGCAAGAGCCCCCCAGCCAGGGCTGAGCCACCGAGTGCCCCCCGCTCCCCGGATGGCATCGCAGGGGGTGTCTTTCTCCAGCATTTTCCACACGGAGCCCAGAGTCTCAGCTCTGAGTCAGGGTGCTGGCAGCTCCTGGACACCCTGCGGTGATGGAGCGAGGGTTGGGAGCAAACTGGGAAACCCCAGGATGGTGCTGCCAGGGGGTTGAAACCCCCAGCGCGGGGTTCTCTGTGTCCCCCTGCCATGGGCTGGTGCAGAGGGAGGTGGCAGGGCACAAGATGGGTGCAGACAGCTGGCAAACCCTGCCCGCCGTGGGCAGCGGCTCCGAGTGGGTCCCCTCCCGGGATGGGAGCCGGGCTACAAACCGTGGACAAGCTCCTCGCCTTTAAACTGGAGTCAGATTCCTTCTTGCTGGCTCAGGGTGCAGGAAACCCTGCCCAGGAGCAGGTGAGGAGGGACCCCACTCTAACAAGAAGGAGACGCATGAAATTAGCTGGTTCCACTCCCCCCAGCAGGCAGCCGGGGTGTTTTCCACCCAACGCCTTTTCCTTCTCACTCCTTCTTTTTATTTTTTCACAGGGGCTGGGGGAAAGGAAAATTGATGGCGTGTGGCCCCATCGGCAAAGAGAAGAGCGAGGGGCAAGTCAGCCCGTGGTGGAATCGCACCACCACCACCCCACGGCCCCCCAGCCCCACGGCTGGTGGCAAGGACATGGGACATGGGGGACTGCAAGTCCACGGGGCGTTGCGTCCTCGTGGCGAGCATCTGCGCGCCCACGCTCGCCTCCTGCGTGTCCAGCCACGGGTCAGTAAGAAATCACAGGCCAGTAGGTAGGGACTGTAGCCACGCTGTGGCCAGAAGTGGCCTCAAAAAAGCCAGGGGAAGGCCAGCGAGCTTCCCCCCACGCTGCCGCCATGGACCACTAACCCCTTGCCCTGCCTCATCTCGCCCTTGTCGCTCAGCCTCCGTGGATGCCGAGGGTTGTGGGGGTCTCGGGGGCAGCGGTTGGGGTGGGCAACCCTTCCCGGCTGCTCTCTTTCTGTGGCTGCTGTTCTCACCTCCGGAAAATGCCCTCTCTTTTCTTCCCCCCCCCCTGCCCCTTCCCCAGCAAATCTCAGCTGCTGGGAGCTGGCCCAGCTCCATCGCCCCTCGCACACTCCAGCTGAGGAGCCAGGCCATGGGGAGAATGCATTTGTACACGGATTTCCCTCCCCTCTTGCTGTCTGCTCCCGATGGTGTCGTTCTCCCATGCTGAGGATGACTTTGGGAGCCCTGGCAGGTCTTCATCCCACTGTCAGATGCCCAGAGAGCCCTGTGCCGTGTCCCTGCTTGGGAAGAGCAGTGGGGGGGTCCATGGTCCGGGGATGTTGCATGGGGTGGAAAGGCCAGGACTGGGACAGGAGGGTGGGGAAGGGCTCTGAGAGGTCCCTGCCTTGCACATGCACGTGCCAACCCCCATTTTCCTGGTTTGTGACCCATTCTCCTGGGGTGGAGACGGTGCTTGTTCATCCGGGTCTGCACCCGTATCTCCCTTTCGGTTCTTTCCCAACTCGCATCCTGGGGAGACGCTGCCGGACACAAAGCAGCCGGGGAGGAGGTTTCTTCCTCTTGCCTCGTGTTGGAGGAATGAGGGTCTTTCATGAGAAAGCACAACCAGGAGGAAACAGCGGTTTCTGGGCCCTGCCAGAGGAGAACTATTGAAGAGGATGGAAAAAGAGCCTGGGCTCCCATCTCAGCTGGGGAAAGGATATATTCTAGCAGCTCCAGCTGCCTCTCACTGCCCCTGGCCCGGCTCCTGCTAGCACATGGCTGCAATCCGGTGCTGTCCCGACCAGCACGCAGAGCTGTAAATTCAGCTTTAACCCCAGCAGAGGTAGGTCTCCATCCAGAGAGGGAGTGAGGGTGAGGATGTGGGGTGGGCAGTTGGACGGGGGTTCAAAGCGAGCTCCAGCAGCACCTCTGGCTCCATCCTATCCCAACCCAGCACATGGGAGCTCAGCCATTGTCCATACAAATGCTCCTTTGGACCACACCGGGCACCATCCTGGAGCCAGCAGCAAAGCTCACGTGGCCTTCAAAGATGGAAACCTCATGGTGCTGCCAAAAATCAGGCCTCTGGGCCGGCAGGCGAGCATCATGCCATGGACACCCCACCCGGGAAACCACATCCATGGCTTTCCTCTCCCTGTCCTCCTTCCTATGACCTACCCCAAAGAAGCGGATCCACGGGTGATTCAACAACAACAAAACCGAACGAAAAACAATCTCCTCGTGCTAATGGGATTGGTTCTGTCCCTACCACGCACATTCCNGAGGCTAACGAAGCCAAATTATTCTCCGTCTTCAAATGTCAGAGTTCAGCGCGGTGCCGTTGGCCGGGCCTGGCGCAGCTGCTGTGCCGCGGCGATGCCGGGTGGAGGCGAAGCACCCTCCGGGCAGCCGGCACCGAGCGCCTGCGCGCATCCAGCCCGCCGCCAAGTGACATGCAT
Organism: Nycticryphes semicollaris; assembly: GCA_013400055.1. Classification (NCBI taxonomy): domain Eukaryota; kingdom Metazoa; phylum Chordata; class Aves; order Charadriiformes; family Rostratulidae; genus Nycticryphes; species Nycticryphes semicollaris. Next base: position 81,585 of record VXBJ01003147.1, on the reverse strand, counting down.
TTTCCATTCCCTGGGCTTCATTACTTCTTGGAACGCAGACCTCGCTCGCCGGGGCCATGAGGGGCTTTCGCTTCCCTCCGTGTTTATTTTCGCTGCCGTGTGTTCTTTTGCCAGGTGAGGAGCGCAGCCAGAGCTGGTGGGGGAAAGCGGGGATGTAATGGTTGTGGTTTGGCCAGGCGGGTGGGAATCGGGCTCCCTTAAGTGCCGGCGCGGCGCAGCACCTGCTCCCCTTCAGACACTGGAGCCCGTCCCCGTGATTTCACGGGGACAACACGTGTGTTTAACGCCGCAGCACGTGCAGAGGGGATCTGCTGGATCCCGGCCTCACACCGGTGACAAGCGGCACAGGGGACGTCCGTTGTGTCCCGCCGGCTCCCGTGGGTGCCAGCTACATCAGCTCGTCCTGCCACTCATGGGAGGGAAAGGAGCCCTAGACCAGGTTGCTCAAAGCTCTGTCCAACCTGGCCTTGAACCCCTCCAGGGATGGGGCAGCCTGGGCCAGGGTCTCACCAAGAATTTCTTCCCGAGATCTCATCTCAAGCTCCCCTCTTTCAGTTTAAAAACATTCCCCCTCATCCCGTCGCCCCTCTCCCTGATCAAAAGTCCCTCCCAAGCTTTTCTGGAGCCCCTTCAGGGACTGGAAGGGGCTCTAAGGTCTCTCTAGAGCTTTCTTTTCTCCAGTCTGAATCCCCCGCCCCCAACTCTCTCAGCCTGTCCCCACACCAGGTAGGTGACACTGCTCAGCCAGCGTGTCATGCCAAAGCCTTGGCAGCAGCTGCCGTGTCGGTTTGGCTCCACAGCAGGAGATCTGCAGGGCTGGTCTGTGCCCCAGGGTGGGTGGGAGCCTCCAGACCTCATCCTGCCTCAGGGGCGCTCGGGTACCACCGCATCACTGGGAGTCCCACATCCCCTGAGGCAGGTGGCCAGTCTCAGCCACGGAGTTATAGGTGGTGGCAACTGGCTGAGGTGGTGCTCAGAGTGGGAAGGATAGAGCATCTCACCTTCACCAGCTTCCCAGGAGAGACCAGTAATGCTGCAGGGAGCTAAAACATCTCCAAGGCTGAACACGCCTTGTGTGTGTGTGGGGGAGGATGGGACACCGGCTGATGGGGCAAAATAAAGGGGAAGGAAAAGGACCAGCTCAGGTGATGCTGCAGGTGATCTCCATCTTTACGTGGAGAGCCCTGTCTTGGCCAGCACACGCAGACGTACCCCTGGTCCGCACGGGCCCACACGCTTGCCGGGATTACACGGGGATTAGCAGAGAGCAGTCCACCAGAAACCGAGAGGGAATAAACCCAGCCAGAAGCGTAGGCACCGAAAAAGCCCACAGCACCCTCCAGCCACGCACGAGGAGCAGAAGATGGAGCAGCGGCCACCGCCACCCGCCGCTGGAGCGAGAGGGAGGTCACTCACAGGCTCCTTCGTAACAACAGCAAATAAAGGAAGGGGGGAGGCTTTGGTGTGCAGGGGAAAATCTTGCAAGAATTGGGGAAATTAAAAAACAAAAGAAAAAAAGCAGCTCCTTGCGGCCAGCTGTCCGGCTCCTCCGCCCAAGGCAAACCGCACGGACCGACAGCGCGGCGAGCTGCGAGGAATTCCTGCGTTCTGAGCCCTGGCAGGATGAAACGCAAAGGTCGGAGGAAAAGGCAGCGCTGCCAGCTCATGATTTTGTCATTAGTCTCACGGCGTTTGGACGCCGATTTTTAAAGCCCCAGCTGCGGGAGCCGTGGGATAGGAAAGAGCCCTCCTGTTTTGTGAAGGTGGGGGGAGCAGGAAAAGCGAAAATACAACTTGAATACATCCTGGTGGCTTAAAATGAAGATCGGAAAGAAGAATGTAAATAGTTTGGAGCTTTTTTTTATTATTATTTTCTTATTTTTTTTTTATTTAAGGCAGTAAGATGGGACTTGTGATTTCACAGGCGGACGCCCGCTCTCCACGGCAGGGATACCAGCACTGCCTTGATATACTGCGTGCGCAGGATAAATATATTAAAGTTGCGCGAGTCGCTCAGACGCTGCGCTAACGCTGGTCGTAAAAACCACCTTAGATATAAGGCAGGCTCCTTGGGGAAGGGGCTAAGTGCACTCAACAAATAATGAGTGGAAATAAAAATAAATATCAAATGGCCCATAAAATCAAACAATAATAGTAACTAAAAAGTTCCTGGATTTGCTGCGAGAGATAAAATCCCATCAGCAGTATGAAATAACAAGAAATACCCCCTTTTGGTTCCTTCTCCACATGACACAAGTCAGCACGCCTGGTCACCAGAGCAGTTATGGAATACATCTTCCTTCCAGCCTCTTATAAATGCATTTTTCATGCTTTGAGAGACCTTCTGGGGTTCAATTTAACTGGGATCTGGGGAACATGTGAAAGGCATTTACAGCATGCGGCACAGCCCGGGTTTTCCTGCAGGGGAAGCAGAGGTGTAACGTTCACAGCTCCCATCCGCCGCCCCACCTGGGACGGAGAGGTCGGCAGGGAGCGGGCAGCTCGGCCGGGCCGGCCATCAGCAGGGGCTGCTTTATTGCCACGCAGTTATTGAACCAAAATAGATGCACTTAAAAATAGCTGTATGACCCAAAAATAACAAAGGGAAGGAGTTTATTTTAAACCTTTTTAAAGAGCAGGGGGGCTGCGCTGGAAAGCTAAAGCGGCAAAAAACGGGCCCAGAAGAAAGTGGAAGGTATCAAATGAAGCAGAGCCGGTGTGTGAGGAAGTAGAAGCGCGAGGGGGTGGGAAGGAGAGGCAGGAGCCCCCAAACATCAGCAAAAGGCACAGAGGAACCGTCGAGGTCAAGGGAGAGCTGGGGCGGTAGCCACGCTGGCTCCCGCAGCCCCGGTTGGCATCAGCACTACCTGGCAGAAAGGGGGAAACGCCGGGGACAGGGTTCTGCCGATGACTTACGGCGTTAACTGTCATCTGCCGCCTCTCCCACGTCTCCTCCTGCTCCCCCCCACGCCTCAGCGTGCTGACATCTCCTCTTCTGTGAAGGTCGGGTCTAAAATAACAGGGCCCCGAGGTCCTGGCTGGGGTCTCCGTGCGCTGCAGCAATACAAATAGCAAATTAATAAGTACTGCTTCCCTTTCTCCCAAAGGTTTTACGAGGCTTAATTAATGAATGTCTGTAAAATGCATTTGGAGCTGGGAATGAAATGTGCTGTGGAAATGCCAAATATTTTTAATGCTCCAGCAGACTTAGAAGGTTTAAATAAGAAAAATACACAGCTTCGCCTCTGAAACAGATTGCTCTCCTTGAAGCAAAGGGCTCCAGAACATGAAGTTTTCATCAGGCTGACTTGAAAGAGTATTTTTCACGGCTTTCCAAGTGCGTTTATTCTCATGTACGAATTCCCCCTTTCCCTTATACAGATGTGGACACCGAGGCATGGGAAATCAAAGAAATTTACCCCCGGTCGTTGGCAGAGCCACCGCTATGAATAATTTCCTGATTTCCACTGATGACTGGAATGCCCTCTAGACCGGCCGCTCTCTCCAGATGCGTGCTGGCTTTAAAAATTACACGGATCCCACGATGCCTGGCCTCATCTCCGCTGGTTGCTTCGGGGAGAGCCGGGAGCGACTCTGATGCCGACCATGTGTGGGGACATGGGGCAGCAAAGGCATCTCTGGCACCGAGACGGCGCAGCCGGAGCGCTGGGATCTCCGACGACAAGACTGCACCCTCTGGAGGGTACTGTTGCTCTTGCACAAAGTGCTCACAGCAATAAAACCTGGTCCATAATCATGTGGTGGTGTGGTAGGAGGCTTCCTCCCCAGGGTGATGGAGAGCAGGGTTGTCCCCGAAGTCCTGGGCTGGTTGCACACACAATGGTTCCTGCAGGAGACAGTTAATGTCACAGGTTAAATCCTGAGGGAAAGCGCTGAGCAGTTGGGTGCAGGCTGTGGGCAGGGGCCATTGACTGCCATCAGATAATGGTCAGCTGGAGGGTGCTGGCATGAGGAGGCCCATGGCAGCGTGTGGGGCGGTGACAGCCCCTTGGACCCCCTAGTTGTGAGGTGGTGACAGACCTCTCTGAAGTCCCCAGAGCTGCATAGAGGTGACAGCCTCCTGAGATACCTCAGCCAAGGGATGGGGAGGGCTCCCAGGTCGTCTCAGCCATGGGGCAGTGACAGCCCTCAGCGACCCTGTGGCCATGGGGAGGTGACAGACAACTGGATCCCATAGCTCTGGGACAGGGACAGACCCCTGTGCCCTCTTGGCTGTGGGGAGGTGATAAGCTCCTGGGACCACTCAGCTGGGAGGGGAGTGATAGACCCCAGGCCCCCTCAGCAGAAGGATGGGGATGGACCCCCAGGTCCTCTCAGCCATGGGGCAGTGACAGCCCTCAGCAATCCTGTAGCCAGGCCGAGGCTGACAGACCCCCAGGCTCCGTGTCTATGGGATGGTGATAGCCCCCTGGGCCCCCTCAACCACGGAGCACTGACAGACCTTGGGCCCCCTCAGCTGTAGGGATGCAACGGCCCCCCGGGACCCCGTGGCCGTGAGGCGGTGACAGCCCCCCGGGCCCTCACACTCGCGGGGCGGTGACAGGCCCCGGTGGCGGCGGGGCGGCGCCAGGCCCGGCGGGAGCAGCGCGGTTCTCCGGTTCCCGCCGCGGGCCCCGCTCGCTCCTGCGCCTTTAACGCGGCAACTCCCGCCGCCTCCCAGCTCGGGGCCCGGCGGCGGCGGCGCAGCGAAGATGGCGGAGTCCGGCGGGGCCGAGTTCGCCGCGGAGCGGCCGAGCAGGTGAGCGGGGCCCGGGCGCGGCCTAGGCCGGGGGGGCCAGGTGGGGACCCGGCCCGGCTGGGCTGCGGGGGTGGCTGGGCCTGGCGGCGGGGGACCTTCGCCGCCTTCCTCCGGCGCCCATAAGCACCCGTGTATTCATTTATTTTCCCTTGAATTTTTTGGCGTTGCCACTCCCCGGGGGTCCCGGTGAGGCGGAGAGGCCAGCCCGGTGTCCTGGGTGAGGTGGGGTGGGGGTGTGTTTCCTGGGCAGGTCCTGGCAGCTGGGGGTCCTCTGAAGGATAATGATAGTTATTAATAATAACACTTTCCCTGGTGGGGTTTATGAGGAGAAAGGTAGAGGTTTGAGGCAGGCTCTGAAATGGAGAATGTAATTAATCACACCTGGACCCTGCTTGGGTGGGGTTTGTAGAGCTTTGTGTGTTTGTAGAGACCTCAGGTTCATAGTTTTACAGACACGCTGAGTTTTTGGTGTTTCAGGCCTGTTCTGTTGGGCTGTGTGTTTCGCTCCAC
>VXBJ01003147.1:59800-71429 GCA_013400055.1 Nycticryphes semicollaris | reverse complement strand
AAGGAAAAAAAGAAAAACAGAGATTTGGAAATATGTCTGGGACTTCTTAGTGGAGAAAAAAATAATATTGAAAAAAAAATTACGATTGAAAAGCCTCTTGCTTCCATTTGCTGCCTTCCCTTCGAGTTCTGGCTCGGGAGAAGTAGGATGTGGATAAACAAATGAGGGGATCAGTAGGACCTGGTTCAGAAAGCCTTTAAAAAGGAAACATTAAGGTACCTCCTGGCTTTTGTGAAATGTGTCTTTAATTGCTGTTTTCACTAAATGTGAGGCTGAATCAGACGTGGGTAGTCCAGCAGCGGAGAGCGTGGGAGCCCGGCGGCGCCCAGTCCATCTTCTGAGACCTCACTTCCCTCTTTGTGAGAGGCACGAGCCTCTTGGGTCCCTGTGACACAAATAAAAGAAGCTTGGTTTGATGGGCTTTGTTCTGTTTTAAAATAGAGAATGTTACTTATTCTCCCTTGGCCAAATGTTAACTTTGCTTAAATTTTGAAGATGAAAGAGAGAGTTTTCAAACTTTACTGTTCAACTTCAGGCATTTTACAGATGAACTTTTTTCTTTTTTATTCTTAAAAAGTATTACTCCTTCTAAAACTCAGAGCGATTTATAATGTCTTCATTTGAGCACTCCAAATTGCGAGTCATTTCTAAAAGGAGACATTAGTTTCAAGGTTTCTACTTGTATTTACATCGCTGGAGGCCGGAGAGGGTGTGAGGAGAGGGGAAGGAGTGGAGGCAGAGGAGAGAAATAGGAGAAATGAAGGGAAGGAGGTGGAAAAGGGAACAAAGAAATGGATTAAATTATTTTGCTCACATATCTTTCCCGAGGATGCTTATGGCTCTCTGAGAAACATCCCCTTCCTTCGATGTCCTAATTCTCAATTAGCTGCTGATCATTCAGTGCTTTACTGGTGGTGCTAATTTGGACTGGGAAGCGGTGGTAGATGTTGTTTGTGATGGGGTGCTGGTGACAGTCTTGTGGTTGGGAATGTAAGTAGGTTAACAGGGCAGGTATTTTTTAAGTCTCATCTCCTGGCAGCATCTAATCTTGCACCCAGACTTCAAGGAAACCCCTCGATGCCTTTTCGTAGGGGGGTACAAAGGCCACGGGAGTGTTGTCCGACAGACCCCACGAAGAGTCTGAGAAAGAGTGAGTCTGCAGTAAAGGGTTTAGCCTTTTTTTTTTTGCCCTGATGTCACATTCGTTAGTGTGAGGTGCTGAAAACTCATTTTCATCATTTGGGCATGTGATATAAAGCCTCAGGATCTGAAATATTACGGTAACCATGGCTACCAGTGACTTATCTGAGGGAGTTTGACTTTTGTTTTGATTTTAAGTGTCTTAATTGTAGTTTAAAAATCAGAATCTGAATGTGTTTTTTACTTGGGCATGAAACTGAAGGCATTAAATGATTTGCATTATTAAAATATCCATAATGCTGCCTTTCAAAGGTTCTTAAAGAGGGTCCTTAATATTCACACCCTGTGTTCTAAATAAAGTCACCCTTCAGCTTTATGTTAGTTCTGCTGCTCTCGCCATAAATTTCTCACGGGCTTGAGCGCCCAGAAGGTGCCTCCCCGGCTGTTTTGCAATCCCAGCTCTTTTGTTTGTCTGCAGAAAAAGCCGTGGCACCGCGTACCTGATGCATGTGAGCGCACACTCCGCTGCCTTTCCTCCCTCCTCTCCTGTACCCCAGCCATGCCCCGCGGGCTCCTACCTTTAGAGCTTGTGTTTGCTGGAGAATCTGGCTCTTGGAAGTTTGCCCTGCTTAGAAACCCTGCCAACACACCCCCCCTCCTCCCTCCCTCCCCTTTCCTTGAGTTTCTCCGGTATGAAAAATTACTGAGCACCACCTGCCCAGAGAGTGGGAAAACGTGGGTGGATATTAGCAAGGATGCTGAACTGGGATGCGGAGGGAGCCTCGCTAGCGCTGAACTATCCCTCCTTGGAAGGAGGGCCATGTTATGAAAGAAGAGGAGGCAGATGACAGGCAGTTGTGTAGCAAAAGATTTTTCTTATTTAATTCAATCACTGAAACGTTATAATCTGGCCGGGTATAATTCTCTCCATTTGTGCTTGTGCAGTAGTTGCAAACATGCTGAAATATGAACTCATGCTTGGTAAGCCTTTAATTCCAGCTTTGATGTTTTTAATCATCAGTACAGATTTGGTAAAAATGATTCATTAGCCTGAAACGCGTCTTGGATTACACGTGATGCTGATGGAGAATCGAGGCGGCAGAGACAGGGGACGCTTGTTCTTTGGGATGTTCTTTGTGCCTTATCTGAACCCGTTCTTGAAGTACCGCCCCGAAATATCTCTCAGCTCGTCAGCTTTAGAGGCCTCTTGGGCGCCCGGGTGCCTCCTTGCTGCATCTGTTTCTGCTCAAAAACTCAAGCCGTCCTTGCTCAGAAAGGTGTGGGCTAAGGATGTGGTCAACGTGCTCGGAGCACGGGTGAACACGTGGCCAAGCTCCTGCAAGAGGTGCAGGAGGAGAATTTCTGGGCTTGTTTGCCTTCCCTGCCCGCTGTCTGGTTGGAAACTCTCCCTTAACCCTTGCTTAAACGTTTTCACAAGCGTGTGCACCGTTTTGGGTTGATTTTTCCCCAGGCAATGGTCACACAAACCACGGTGAACTCTGCCCTGGGGTGACTGGAGAGGATTGAAAGCAAGCTGGCTTCCGAGCAGCGGCTTGGAGACAAATCCTCAATCCCATTACTTGTTCCCTGCCAGTCCCGTTCTGAAAATCAGGTACCAGCGATGTTACCGGAGGCTCTGAGGCTGCTGCCCAAAACGGGTCGCTCTTCTGAATCAAGGCATCTGTTGAATTCCAGCTGCCCCCCACCAGTCCTGCCGTGGATGCAGTTACATGAATATAAAGATGCCTTTCACCACTCCAGCTATTTCCATATGGAAAGTGGGATTTCTGTTCCGCTCAAGTCACCTTTATACCAGTATATTCATGTTAGAGGCCCCACTTGTGTAAAAGTTTGCAGGTCCCCTTGCAGGTCACCACGGGATGTGCTGTGGAAGTGCTGCTCCACATGAATGTGATTTTTATGTTTTACATCTATTTTTTTTTCCCCCCAAAGGATAAATTTGACTGGGTGCAGCCGGGCACACTTCACCCTGCTCCAGGCTAATGCGCTCGGTGCCTGCCATAGGGTGCTCTGGCCCCAGAAACCTCCACTAAGTTCTGGGGCAGGGGAAGGGCATCATCGCTCAGTGTCGTCCTGTGGAGGACAAAGAGGGAGAAAAAGGAAAAGAGGAGAATTGCAGAAGCTGCCTCCATCAGGAAGGGAAGGGGGAAGGAGCGGAATAGACACTTGCTCGCTGTCGTGTGATGAAAGGCTTTTATCTGGAAGGCATGTTCTGAACTGCTGGGGAGTGGGTGCAACTCTTCCCAAGTTTGTCTGCAAGGCTGTTTCTCCTGTAACAAATTGTTAAGCAACAAGTACACGGCATTTTCAGATCCCCCATGAGATAGGGACGGCCTCACAAAGGCGCTTTCAGATGTTCAAGGCTTCCTTTTTGTGCTTTTCTGACATCCAGCCGCTGCCTCTGCTCTTCCTCTCCTCCCGCTGCGGCGAAAGGCAAGGCCGTGCCCGTGCTCCGGCAGCCAGCTCTGAGCCAAACCTGCTTTTATCCCAAATCCCTTTTCTACCCACCGTCCTGCCAACAGCCTTCTGTGCTATTTCCTTCCTGCTTTGTTTTGGGGGGGGGGGTTTGTAAANTGTTGTTTGAAGAGGCACCCGCACTGGGAGCCTTGTGGATATAGCGAAAGCAATCCTAGATGGGCAAGCCCTTAGGCTGGGAAAAGGAGGGATATTGAAAACTAATATGAAAAAATAAAAAAATAAAATTGAAAAACCCACCAAACCACTCGCTGATGAAAATTCCCATGGGAAGAATCCTGCAGGAGATGGAGTCTGATGAAGTTAAGGAGTTCCCATCTCCCAGATGAGCTGCCGGAGCTCTGTGTGTGTGTGTGTGTGTGTTTTACCTCTCCAGCGTGAAGCAAAATGGGTTTGCTGGGTGAACGCTGTGTTCGGAGGCGAGATCGTTTCCCTGCCTGTGTTCCGTGTTTCCTCCAGCGAATCAAAGCCATTGTTCCAGAGAGGAGAGTAAAAGGAGTTGGACGTGGTGCATATTCATGCGTTCGCTCCTTCCAATCTCCTTCCCCTTTCGCCACGGGAAGAGCTGGAGTGGAGAAATGTTTCTTGGCTCATGGAGTAGTGGATAAAGGTCTTGTCAGCAAGTCCCTTTTTGCTAATCCTTCTCATTATAGGAAGGATGTTGTAGCTGGACTCTGCTCTCTGAACTAAGAGATTTTTAGCGTGCTTTGACTCTGAGGTAGGAATTCCAGATCTGTGCGACAAGAAGCGCAGTCCATGGGCATCACTCATCCCAGCAGGAGCTCATATGACTTCTGAAGCACATTCCCAAACGTTCCCAAACCTGAGGAGTTTTAAAATCAGGCTGCAAAGATTTGCTGTCTGCATCCTGCAGCATCCCAAAGAGCTCGAGAGTGGCTGCCCCCCTCACCCTGCTCTGATGAAGATCACAGATTTCCCCTCCCTTCTGCTGTAAAAGCTTGCAGGAAATTGCAAGCCGATAAGTTGGGCAAGTAGCAACTCCTGTCCATTGTTCCTTATTGTTTGAGGATTGTTTACATCCCCTTTTTTTGTTATCCCATCTCCCTGACTCTTCTCTGACCTTGCCGACTCGTTTGGTCCATTGTGTGTGGCTTTTTCTTGTTGTTGTTTCGGCAGCGAAGGCTTAGGGACAGTTGTTTGCAAATGATGGGATTATACAGCCCCCAGCACACTGGGACCTACTTTCTGTACTATTTTGGGGGGCTTTGTTGCTATATTTGACCTAAATAACAATAATAATACCTTTTAAGCACAGTACTGAGTGCTTGGAGCAAGTAATGCAGATCCTGAATACTGGTCCTGGCTTGCGTTCGCTTCCCAGAAGGGCTCGGATCTTGATCCTGCAAAATAGCTCAGAGTTGGATTAAGTTTGCAGATGAATTTAGGATTTCATGCTTCTGTTGGCCTGAGAGGATGGGGTTTGGAGGGCAGGGCGTGTTGGCCCAGTATTGGCTCAGGAAATGTGCAGCACAATTGGAGTTATTTTGGGAGGGAGCACGGAGAGTCTAATAGCCTTTTCCGCTTGTGCCGATGTTCACCTCCGCGTGCAGCCGTCTTGCTGACGAGTGCATCTGAGGCCAAGTGAACCCAAGACTGATGCTTTCCACGCTGGGGAACACGTGTGAGAGGCACTGGGAAAACCAAGGCAATATTCACCCTGGGAGGGGACCGTCTGCAGCGCGGTTCAAACAGTTGACGTTACTTGGAGCGGGCGGTGCGATGTTATATTTCTGCTTTTGCTCTTCTCGTGAGGGTTGGGCAGAAGGAAAGGATCAAAGGGGGTGAGCAGGGCCGTCCTTGGCCGGTCCAGAGTATCTCACAGCTGCACTCGGGATAGGTGGTGAGAAGAATAAGCAACTGTGACTCAGTCTCCTGGTTGAAGTCAAGGTCAGGGTGGACCCTGGGGTAGTTGTAGTGCAGGCACACCGAGGTTCCTTGGAGGGGTTGGCCCCGTGAGCTGGTGTTTGGCTGGTCTCTGAAGCCCACGTGTGCCGCAGCGCGATGGGCTGTCAGTGATGCAAAAGTATGATTTTAAAAATTTGGAAGTCTCTTTTTGCGTTGGGAGAAGGGAATACAACTGAGGTACTGATGTCATGATGTTCTGTGTGGCTGTCGAGCTGGGAATTCGCGTTCAAACTCCTTCGTGTTACAGTACCTTCCCCAGCATGCTTTGTAGGTAATACCACATACTGTTTTAATTTAAAACCAGCCTGTCTCTCTTGTTCTGTTTTTAGCATGGCTGACAAGAACAGCACCCTGAAATGCACGTTCTCTGCTCCTGGCCACAGCACCACTCTACTGCAGGGACTGGCCTCGCTCCGAGCTCAGGCTCAGCTGCTTGATGTCATCCTCACTATAAATAATGAAGTATTTCAGGTTCATAAAGTTGTCTTGGCTGCCTGCAGTGACTATTTCAGGTGAGAATCCGATAGGGAAGCAGGCATTTTGCTGGTTTGGTTGGTTTTGGATTGTTTTTCTTTTACCTTTCCCGTTGTTTTCTTTCTGTTTCCCAGTCCTCCCTCCACCCCAACCTTCCCTCTACACCCCAAAATCACACCCAGGCACAGCCCTCTGGAGGGATGCTTTGCCTCACGGATGCTGGTGGGGTTCCCTGCAGGCGTGTAGAGGCCCGGAAGGCAGCCCCTCTGCGCACTGATGAGGTTTGTTCCACCGTGGCTGCTGGGCCAAGAGGCAAGTTCAAGCCTAGGTCTTGAACCCACCTCTGTGCTCTGAAGGAAACGAGCTTTTGCCCTAGAGCTACTCCAGCTGATTGTGAAGAGGCAGCGAGGGCTCTGCAGTGAGTCATCCCATTGAACCATGGTGCCCATTGTAAATAAAATAAACTCCTGTTATCTTTAAATACCAGGGATCTGTCTCCAGCACTTACTCGTTGCAGGCTGAAGAGTAGCAAGTGTTTTGTGTGTGAATTCCCCAGACCTCGCCCCCGGAGATAGGGGAGAACCCGTCCCATGTTGCATGGGTAGAAAACTGAAGCGTGGAGATAGATTTTTCCCAGCCAAATTAATGCAGAGTGAGCTAATTGCAGGGCAGAAAACTCAGTCTTAAACAAAAAGTATGTGTTGGTCTTGCCTTGGTCAAACTCCTTTGTATAATGGTTCTCCGACTTGGAAGGACTTTTGAGTTGGGGATCTTTTCTGGCAGCACCAGGGCGTCAAGTGAGGGACATGTTGGAGGCAATGGGTGTAGGGGAAGCTCTAAAGAACAGAGAACTCGACCTGAGTTCCAGACTGCAGGGTGGAGAAGGGCTGTCTGGAGGGGTTTGCAGTCCTTTGATGTGTAGGTTCCTTCCTGACCCACGCAGGTCTGTTTGCTGAGCGGGTCATTGTCCCCTGGCATATCTCCTGGATCCCTTCACCCATTTCTTCAGCTGCTCCGACGATGTCTGTCTTGTGTACGCAAGTATTTTCTAGGCTGTTCCCTTCTTCTCTCTCCCTTCGGTAACATAAACCTTCCAAGCTTATCACTCTCCCTAACAGGCACGCAATTAATGATGGAGCTGATCTCCCACCAAATGCTAATAGCACTATTTGTATTCATAAATGCTGCACGCAGTGCCACTGCTAGTGTGTTTTCCCTGTCGAAACGTAATTGCTGAGTAGGTTTCTTGTTATAACTTCTGTGGTGCTAAGGAAGGTTGTTCTGGGGAACAATGGCAGAATAATCGAGCTTTTGAAAATACTCTGTTTTTATGCAGAAGGGGGGGAGGGAAAGGAGTGAAATTGAGGCATTTATATAATCAGCGGTTTAGAACCATAACACTTTGCAAAGGAATTGTGTTCTATTTGATGATTTGTCTTCATCATGGCAACAATAATGCTTTTTTTTTTTTTTTTCCTTGCCTTCTGCACGTTCAGCTCCGTGTAGGTAACGCAGGAGCACGTGTGTGTCTGCGTATCCTCTGGGGCACGGGATCAGGGCTGCTCAGTGACAGGGGACACGGAGGGGATTTCAGCAGAGCGCTCTCATCTGCTGCACGGCCGCGTCATTGCCAGCAGTATTCCTGGTCACTGGGTTACAGAAAGCTGATTTCCTATGCAGATATTTCCTTACTGAGGTCATTTAGGATTTCTTGGGTTTATGCTGGACGGCAGCAGGTTTTTTAGCCTGGTTTGGACAGGAAACTTGGAACTGCTGGTTTTTGACGGTGTTCCCAAGATATTCCTTTATTCCTGTGCTGATGCAGAAGAGCAGGGTCTGTTTGGCGTTTCTGGGGACACACTTGCACCTTAGAGTCACTGCAGCTTCTTAGGGTGGCTCTAACGACTCCGTGCCCTCCTCATAGGGAACTTACCTTTCTGATGGGAAGGAGGAGGTTATGGATGGTGGAAAACCCAGCCCAAAACATGCAGGCAGCTGCCAGCAGTTTAAAAGCTCTTTTTGTAAGACCATTTGTGGCCTTGCTGTGATGTGTGTGGCAGCCAACGGTGAAACTCCACGTCCCTGTTCCTCCAGCAGCCTGTTTTGGCTTTGGCTTCCCCCAAACTGCTCTGCTACTGCTTGTTGAATGCTACAGAGCGCAAACCTTTGCCCCCAAGCTACCCATATATAACAAAACCTGCTGAAATTTAATGTAAACCTATTAAAAAAACCAAACCCAAACGTACAGTTATGTCCCCATCACGCCCAGAGGCCGCGTAGCTGGGAAAAGCAGCACCGCTCGAGGAGAGCGCTTTACGAGATTGTCTGCGCGCAGTCCTTGGCGTGGTATGTGCTTCCTGTGGACTTTAGAAGCCTCCCAAGGAGGTGATCTAGGGCCTAATCTCTGCGTGGCCTGGTCAACTGATGTGTTTGCAGCTGTGCTGTAACAAAATCTGCTTTTTTCCCCCCCCCTCCCTATTTTTTTTTTATTTAATTGCCTGTTAGCCCCCTGCTGTCCTACTGCAACATGACAGATTTTTTTCGGAAGTGGCTGCAGTGATTGCTTTCGTAAGGTGTTGGGAATGAACCTTGGAGGGGAGGTTCTGTTGTGATGACTGAAGCTGTTCAAGGAGGCTGAGGGGAGACCTTCTCGCTCTCTCCAACTCCCTGAAAGGAGCGGGTAACCAGGGAGGGTCGGTCTCTTCTCCCAAGTCCCAGGTGATGGGACAAGAGGAAACAGCCTCAAGTTGCACCAGGGGAGGTTCAGGTTGGAGATCAGGGATGATTTTGACATGGAAAGGGTTCTGAAGCCTTGGAAAGGGCTGCCCAAAGCAGGGGTTGAGGCCCCATCCCTGGAGGGATTTCAAAGCCAGGGTGACACAGTGCTCAGTGACGTGGGTTAGTGATGGGTTTTATCAGAGTCAGGTTGATGGTTGGACTGGGTGATCTTAAAGGTCCCTCCCAACCCAGACAATTCAATGATTCTGTGTTGCATCTGCCATACTGAAGCCGTTTCGTAGGCAGCCCAGGATATAATGGGGCTGAGATCTTTGCCTGAATGCAGTGCTGCAGACAAGCTCAGGGGATCACAGACCTCCCAAACGTGGGTGTCTTCCAAAGTGCGTTCTTCCTTTGTGCTCCAAACCCTGCGTAATCGAGCTCCTTAGAGTACGGTTCCCAGTTGCTGCTGGGACAGGTCCCGTTGCACCCTCTGGTTGTTGAATGTCAGGGATTTGTTGGTGTCCAACGTTCTGTGCTCCCTGCTCTAGTAGCTCTACCTACTTCTTGAAGCTTTGTCCTGTGGTCCAGGTCCTTGTAGCCGAATGTCACTTCTTAGTGTGCTGTTTACGCGAGCTTTATATAAATCATTGCATCCTCTCGTTTCTCCTGGCTTTTAGAGATTCAGCCTTGATTTATTCTTCCCCCTTCTCCATCCTCTCTTAGAGAATCAGTATGCTTGAAAAAAAATAAAGTGAAATTCTGAAGCGATGCATCATTTTCTGTGTATTGAAGTGGGGGGGGGGGAATTTTTTTGTTTGTGTTTGTGACCTGCAGGGCCATGTTCACGGGTGGGATGAGAGAAGCCAGCCAAGATGTGATCGAACTGAAAGGTGTATCTGCCAAAGGACTGAAGCACATAATAGACTTTGCCTACAGCGCTGAAGTGACTCTTGATCTTGACTGCATTCAGGATGTGCTGGGAGCTGCTGTCTTCCTCCAGATGGTGCCTGTCGTGGAGCTCTGTGAAGAATTCCTGAAGTCTGCCATGAGTGTAGAAACGTGTCTCAATATCGGGCAGATGGCCACCACCTTTAGCCTCGCCTCCTTGAAGGAATCGGTAGATGCATTCACTTTTAGGCATTTCCTCCAGATCTCCGAGGAAGAGGATTTCCTCCACCTGCCTCTGGAGCGCCTTGTTTTCTTCTTGCAGAGCAATAAGCTGAAAAGCTGCAGTGAAATAGATCTCTTCCGTGCTGCCGTCCGCTGGCTGCAGTATGACCCCACGCGCCGTGCCAACGCCAGCCAGGTGCTCTGCCACATCCGCTTCCCGCTCATGAAGTCCTCGGAGCTGGTGGACAGCGTCCAGACCTTGGACATCATGGTGGAAGACGTCTTGTGCCGCCAGTATTTGCTGGAAGCCTTCAACTACCAGATCCTGCCCTTCCGCCAGCACGAGATGCAGTCCCCTCGGACCACCATCCGCTCGGACGTCCTGTCCCTCATCACCTTTGGTGGCACTCCTTACACCGACAACGACCGCACGGTGAGCTGCAAAGTCTACTACCTGCCGGATGCCAGCGGGCGCCAGTTCAAGGAGCTGACGGAGATGGAGGTGGGCAGCAGCCACTCCTGCGTGGCCGTGCTCGACAACTTCGTCTACATCGTAGGAGGGCAGCACCTCCAGTACCGCAGCGGCGAGGGAGCCGTGGATATCTGCTACCGTTACGATCCCCACTTGAACCAGTGGCTGCGCATCCAGGCCATGCAGGAGAGCAGGATCCAGTTCCAACTCAACGTTCTCCACGGCATGGTGTACGCCACCGGCGGGAGGAACCGCTCGGGGAGCTTGGCCTCCGTGGAGAAGTATTGCCCCAAAAACAACGAGTGGACTTACGTGTGCTCCCTGAAACGCAGGACGTGGGGACACGCTGGAGCCACGGTAGGAGACAAACTGTACATATCGGGTGGGTACGGCATTTCGGTGGAAGACAAAAAAGCCCTGCACTGTTACGACCCCGCCGTGGATCAGTGGGAGTTTAAAAGCCCCATGAATGAACCCAGAGTTCTCCACGCCATGGTCAGCGCGAGCAATAGGATTTACGCTCTGGGCGGCCGCATGGACCACGTTGACCGTTGTTTTGACGTTTTGGCTGTGGAATATTACGTGCCTGAAACGGACCAGTGGACAACGGTGAGCCCGATGCGCGCGGGTCAGTCGGAGGCTGGCTGTTGCTTGCTAGAAAAAAAGATTTACATCGTAGGGGGTTACAACTGGCATCTGAACAACGTCACCAGCATCGTGCAGGTGTATAACACGGAAACGGATGAATGGGAAAGGGACCTTCATTTCCCAGAATCTTTTGCTGGGATAGCGTGCGCTCCCGTTATACTCCCGCAGGTAATGACCCAGAGATAACTACGCACGACCGCGGCGGCCTGTGGAATCGCCTGGTGTTGCATGTTATCAGGGTGCCGTGTTGTTTCTTCGTGGTTTGCAAATGGTGTTGTGCATTTCTTGGGGGTTGGCGAGGGAAGGAGAATAAAGAGCTTGAGTTTCCCTCCTCCGTAAAGTCCCTCCTCCTCTCGTGTAGTGTTCTGGGCGAGCGCGGTTCAGCAGGAGCACTTGTCAGCCAGTTAGACTTAACAGATGTTACAGCTGGAAAAAGCTTTTTCTCTTTTTCTTCATGTTTTCTTTGGGGTTTGTTTTTTTTTCCCTTCTTTTTCTGATGGGGGGATGTGGTGCATTTTGCCAACTTTTCATATTTTTAAGGATGTTACACATTGCAGACATTGCCAGCTCAGGAGTAACGAAGTACTGTGATCTGTTTAAAAGAGTTCAGGTGTGATTTTTTTTATGGACAGCTTCAAAAAA
>VXBJ01003147.1:3834-48428 GCA_013400055.1 Nycticryphes semicollaris | reverse complement strand
GGCAGCCCCATCCCGTCTCTGTGGGAGCTGGCCCAGCTCGGTGGGGGCTGCTGTGGGTCGGGGGGGACCTCTCTCCTCTGGGACGGATCTGAGGACGCTGCGGTTCTTCACCCTGGGTAGGCCCCAGTCTGAGGGCAGGGCCCCCTATTCCTCACCAAGGGACAGGCCTGGTTCTGCGGGAAGGGGTCCCCGTTCCTTCACCCGGGTCCGAGGGGGTTCCTGGTTCCTCACCTGGGATGAAATCCGACGTGAGGGGAGTCTTGGCTCTTCATCCCGGCACAGGCCCATGTCTGAGGTGGGGGGTCCCGCTTCCTCACCCTGAACAGGCGCTGGGACTACGGGGCGGGGGTCCTGCTTCCTATACCTGGGTCTGCGGGGGAGCCTCGGTTCCTCACCCCGGGACAGGCCCGGATCGGGAATGGGGGTCTCCAGCCTTGCACCCCCCTGTCTGAGGGATGCTTCCCTTGGGGTCTTTTGGAGCATCCCCTGCTCCCTGAGGAGCAGGCTCCCAGGCTCCTGCCCCAGCCACCCCCCGGTAAAGCCCTGGTTTCCCTGCTGTGGAGGCATAGGGGCACCGAGCAGAGACCCCCGAGGGAGCTGCCAGACTTGGTGCCGTTAACGTTGTTCCTGTTGGACTCCGGTTGTCGTAGGTGCAAATTGCTGCACTTCCAAACCCTCCCTTTGGCTTCTGATGTCTCTGAGAAGCCCATCAGCAGAAATTCACGGCGTAACGAATGCGCTTTCCCAACATCAGATGCCTTTTCTGGTGTTGGCAGAGAGATGTCCGAGCTCTTCTTTATGGTTCTTGCCTCACCTGCTCCTGTCAGCATTTTTGTTTTTCTTTTAAACTGTCCTAAGAAAATTTACGATCTTGATTGTGGCTGAGCCTTTCGCAGGAGTTGGGAACAAGACAACCTGCAGCTGGATTTGCAGTGAAACGTTTCCTTTTATTCCTGGGTGTCAGGAGAGGGTAAATATTTGTTTTGAATTGCTGCTGGTCAGGTGTACCAGGAAGGCTCCCTGCTGCTGTCAGCTCCTGCTTGGGAAGGTGCGAGGCCGAAGCTTTGTTCATGCTAAGCTATTTGTTGATGTTTCATAGAGGATGCTGTTAGAGTTACTGTTGGAGTTAGTTGAGAGGAGCGTGAGGACAACTTGGAGACGTTTGCAGTCGCTGGAGTCGTCTTGTTTCTCGCACCTCTGTCACGTAGCTCAAGACCCCGGGGTTTTGCCTTTGGGTGGTCGGTCGGTCCTTGGCTGCCCCTCCAGAGCGGGGTGTTCTTGAGAGTTCTTGAAGTCTGCAATTACAGGTTGTCCTTCAATTAGCTCTTAGGTTTAGCATTCAGCCTTCTGCGGGATAAGTGGGAATCTTAATTCAGTTTCCCCCAAATCAGAGTGTTCCTAACCCAGGCTTTGCAGCTGGAAACCCATCTTATTTTCAAGAACCTGGTATTGAGAAATGGACCCAAGATGAATAAGTTTTCTGAGGATTCTGGGTACTGATGTGATGGAAACACTGACCAAATAGCTGAGTAAAATGTCGTCTTTGTAGACTTCTAAATTCCATGATTTCATCTGTGTTTAAAATGCAGTAGAAAAGCAAAAAAGGGTTAAGCACAACTTTGCTGTTTGCTCTCATTTTCATTTGGCAAGAGTGCGTTGCTGTCAGTTTGAAAACGCGTTACTCAGTTTGTGGAAGCAGCCCAAAATTTCTGTTGCCTTTTCATTATTAGTAATTGTCTTTTTTTTTTTTTTTTTTTTGCAATGTTTACCATCTTGTCTGTTTTATTCTTAGTTACTGGTGTAGCAGAGGCAGAGAACTACTGTTCCACCATTTCTTGTGCGTACACATGGCGTTTCTGAGCTTGCTTTTGACTTGGTAATCTTCCACCTGTTTATGCTCTTTGGTCCACATGAGGTTTTGAAGTTCTGATACACCTTTCCTGCCTGGGATAAAATGGGAGCACGATATTAACTCCTTCTTTCTCACCATTCAGCTGGGGGGCAAGAAAAAACCAAAAGGGAAAATAATTCATTGGAAAATAAAAACCCAAACCCAACCCCCCGGAGAGGAGGGGATCAAAGTCCTGTCTTTCAGCTGGCGAATTCAAGGATGTGTTTTAGCTTTTGTGGGAGATGCAGACCTTGTGGAGAGTGGTGGAGGTGGGTGGCTGATAGAAGAAGCGCTGGAGCTGCTTAATTGTCTTGTGAGTGGGACCTTCGTATTCATAATCCAGAGATTTCTGCCAGTCCCATAGTAAC
The DNA here is from genome assembly GCA_013400055.1 of Nycticryphes semicollaris. Classification (NCBI taxonomy): domain Eukaryota; kingdom Metazoa; phylum Chordata; class Aves; order Charadriiformes; family Rostratulidae; genus Nycticryphes; species Nycticryphes semicollaris. The sequence continues at coordinate 46,169 of VXBJ01003147.1, read as the reverse complement.
AAAGTGGGTGAGAAGAGGAGGAGGAGGAAGGTTTTGCTTTCTTGAGGTTTTTTNTATTTTACCTGTGGTTTTACTGCTTTTTTTTTTTTTAAATGCAAAACATGAAATTGTAGAACTGCAGCAATTTTTGTTTGAAGGGCAGGTTGTTTACCAGGGCCTGCTCTCAGTTTCTGTTCTAACACAGCCTGGTGATGCTTGCTGCCTTGTGTGTATTTACTCACACAGGGCTGTCACTGCCCTTTAAAATTGTAATTAACAAGACAATCACGTGCAGGTCAACACAGGTAACGCCGAGCTCTCCAAGTGCTAGAGAATGTAAGATTTTTAGCAAAAATTTGGAGGTGGCTCATGACCTGCCTTTTAAAGGTGGTTCTTGCTCAGTTGGTGATGTTCTCCTGATGCCAGGGTTGTTTTTTGAATATATATTGTCAAAGTCACTTAGTTTTGAGGGATTTCTACCGGAGTTTGAGCTCCCTCTTATGGACCTTGCAGTCTTACCTTAAAAAAAACAAGCAGAAAGACACCCCCCCCCAGCACCTAAATCCAAGCCCCTGCAACTGGTGCTGGCTCCCAGCTCTACCTGCCTGGAGAGCTGTGCTGATGTTGATGTTACTGGAGTGAAAAGAGGGTAGAAAAACCAGGTTAATGGTGAAATTTGGAAACATCCTGCAAAATTCCAGCACAGTCTTTTCCCGCACACAAAGCACACCCCCCCTCTCCCCCCGCTACGCAGGTGAGTTGCAGGTGTCTCATTGAGCTCCTGCTCCCAGCACTTCCTCAGTGACACCAAATTTATTTCCCGTGTTCCCAAGTACATAACTCAGTGCTTTGTCAGACCCTACTGCGGTGCCGTGACGGGGTTTGCACGTGAATTTTTAGGTGTTACCAAAAGTGGCCTGTGCCTGCGTTGCTTTTTCGAGCTCTTGGAAAAAACTGTGTGAAGTAAAAAAGTTGGTGTTTGTGTTGTAAACCTGAATGTTTCTAATGCAAAGATCCTGGTTTATTTTGTTTTTCTCAAGTGGAATATATTGTAATGGCGTAGCTGTCCGTAGGTGGCCATGTGACTGAAGTGAAATGAAATAAAAATCAAGTGAAGACCCCCCCAGCTGGTGTTTGTGAGCGTGTAAAACTCATACACGGGCACACACCTCCCTGGAACACCATTTTTATTGGTGTATGAGACAGTTACTCATTTACTTGTTCCCACTGGCTGTGGAGGAGATCAAAATGTCTCTTTGTACGTGCACGGGTCGCTGTTTGATGCAGATAGTATGCAAAACGGTATTTAAAAGCTTAGTTAAATCAGGAATGCTAATTTGTGGTTTTAAAAATGCGCAACGCTAATGATGATGACACGGTGTCGCAATGTTCCCTAATGCCTCCAGCATGTTTTTATTAAATAATTTGATAAAAAAGAAATTTGTGACTCCGTAATAGTGTTTTTGAATCTCTTGAAGGTATTAAAGTAGTGCATCAGAATTGGGACCGAGCCCTCCGAGCACGGAGATTAATGCTTTCAGCTGGAAGTAGTTTTGATCAGTTTAATAACGCCGTGAGTTTCTCTCAAAACACAAGAGTTAATCTCGACTCCAGGGTCTGGGTGGTGTTTTTGGGTCTTTGTTACTTTCTCAAATACAGGGCTTTCACCCTGAATTTGCGCGTTTCCAGGCCAAGAAATAGGTGGCTTGGGCTTCACCCATCATCTTCCTCTGACTTCGGTGAGGAAGGAGGAGGCAGAACCAAGTTCAGTTGGTTTCTGTACCACGACTCACACGTACCCCCACTCCTTCCCAGAGGCAGGGGCCAGGAGCTGCAGGGAAGGTGTGGAAACAGTGGTGCGGTGCCGTTCGTGCTTTTGAAGGAATGATGGTGAACCGGAGAGTGAAAAGGCAGAAGGTGAGCTCCCCACGGGGACACAAAGGAGCTCTGTTCCCGAGCAAGGCTGGCTTTTCCTTCGCCGGCCTGAGCTGTCCAAGGTAAACAGGCGCCTCTCCGATACGCCGTGCGGAGACTCCCCGTCCTCACTGAGCCGAGTCATGTTCCTTCTGGTAAACCCAGGCAACAGGTTTCTTGGTTGGTTGTGGTTTTGTTTTTTTGTTTTTAAGGAGACAACGGCTTTTTTTATTATTACTCCATCATCACCACGTGTTAGAGCTGCTCACTTCAGCTCTGGGGCGGGTCTTTCTCTGTGTGGTGGCCAAATCCCTCTGTTCTAATGTGGCAGCGAGGCCATGGAGGACCCGTGGGCACCTGAAACTACCGTTGTGCGACTGACTGTTGTGTTGCAAAGCGTTGATTGTAATTCACAGGGCGAACATGTAGGACTCAACTCAAGTGTGTTGCATTTCAAAGTTGTCTTCTTTAGCTTCAGCGGTGGAGAAGTTGTCGGCTTTAGCTTCAGCGGTGGGGAGCTGACTCATTTCGTAAGAGGATACGTTCTCAAGGTGTGATGTGCAGTCAGCTCTTCCGACTCTTTGAGGGTGGTTTGGGGTTTTCCCTCGAAGTGAGTTACTGAGCCGTTTGCGCGGAGGTGAGCTGTGCCTGTAGTGAAGATCCTGAAAAGTTACAGGTCTAGTTACTGATTTTTCTTGGGTCTTGTGTTTACAAACAGAAGTTTGGAGTTTTGTTGGCTTTGAGCTGTAGGTGTGAGCACGGGAGCTACGAACCTCCTGTGGGGTTTACAGACAGGCCAAAGCCATCAGTTAGGAGGAGGAGTTGAGGCTGTGTTAATCTGAATTACGTGCTGGCACCGGTAGAAGGGCAGAGGTAAAGGAGTGTTCTCCACTAATCGGTAGAACAGGAATCGCTCCGTAAAGTATTTTTCAAGACTCTGTTGTACTGAGAATTATTTTAGTCGCCGTGCGGCCGATGTGCAACCTCTCCTTGGTTCCTGTTAGATGACACCGAAAAGGGCTGCTCTTTACATAGGGCAAATGAACAAAACCAACAAAAAAACCCCCCAGGAGGGGAGGGGGGAAACCCCTAAGCCCTGGAAAGCCCAAAATGTGATTGTGTAAGGGCAGTGCTGGGAAACCTGACTGCAGTTCAAAATGGGTTGTAGATAACTTTTTATTTGATCTTTGTTTTGTTGTGCTTTTAACCAAGCAAACACCCATTTTTAATTTTTCTACCTGTGCTGATTTGGAAACAACGTTCCTCAAACTGCTACTTCTACCATTAACCACTTATTTTCAGTTTTATAACCAGGTTATTGATGTTATTGGTTTCTAGTTGGGAAGTGTTTACCTTACCTTATCAAGATGAAGACCCTGATTCTTTGCTGAGGCAGCAGCATCGGTGCTCGTTGAAGCTCGTGTGTTCTTTCCACGTTAGTGCAAGCTCTGGCATGGCCAGACTGGAGTTGCATCAGGGGTTGACCATATTAAACCAGTGGGTTTGGGGTTTCTTTGAGGTGAGCTTTAGCCCTGGCAGTTTCCTGCTCTGCCCGGGCCTGTAAGTTGTTCTGTAAGAACTTGCTGAGTATTTCTAGATGCCTTCATGTTAGTGGGAATAAAGTAATTTGGCAAGAAGTAGGCATCTTCTCAAAAATGATCAACAGGGATTTAAAGAAAATGTCTTAAAAGGTGAATATTTGTCTTTGGTTTGGAGCGTTTCCTTGGGCTGCGTTAGTGATTTTTGTCGATCTCCCCAACAGCATCGACCAGTCTCTAACGGTATGTTCCGCGCTGGCATCAATGGGTTTGGACCTTGTGTAGGATCTGAAATTCTCAAGATGAAACTGAAGTACTTGGGGCACTTTCCAGCCAATGTGATACTGCACCATAAAAAAACAAAAAACCAAAACCCCAAAAACCAAACCCCCAAACACACAACTTTTCTTTCTCGAAACAACATCTCTGGATGCGACGGCTGGAATTTTACCTCCGGTTTTGTAGCTGCAGCTGTTGCTTTGTGGCTGAGGAATTGTGGTTGCTGGTTTTAATTGGAGTAAGTGGGTGGAGAGAAGCAAACCGTCCAAATGTGGGAGATTTGTGGTGCACGTCAGCTTGCAGCGGTGTTCGCTTTGGGGTGACACGTGGCTGCGACCTCGATGCCGCTTCCCTTTTTTTGTCTTTGGGTCAAATCTCCCTGCATTTGGATAAACAAATGTGCTCCCGAGGGCTTTGGTGTAAATTTGAGGTGGCAGCCAAGCTCGTGAGTCTTTATTAAGTCATTAGCTCAGATCGGCGTATCTGATAGTGCGTAGGAGTTAATATTTAAAATGCTGCTTTAATTTGTTTTAAATGGTTTGCTTTGCTTGTTTAGCGCCGTGTAAGCGATATCCAGGAATCCAAGATTTCTGTCCAGATCTCCACTGGTACTTGTTGAGCCAAACCAGCCTTGCAAAAGCGCGTATTTGTCAACCAGGGATGTTTTTGTATGATCTCATTGGTACTTTATAAATTATAAAGTTGTAACTGAGTGTTGATAATAGCCTTGTTTTGCAAATTATTTCTTGGGAACTGAAAATTCTTCCCCTTGTACCAGAACAATCCTTTGCAATAAAACAACAACAACACACACCCACAAAATATGAGTCTCAAATAATGAAGTAGAGGAGAATGAAATGAAGGGTTCTGGCTCCAGGCTGCAGCAATAATTCCACAGCGCTTCGTGATCCTTGTCCAAAAGTCTGGATTTTACAGGCAGATTTCCTCAATGTGTATTTTACTTTCTTGCTGCTTGGTCTATCCCTTTTCTTGATGACTGGGAAAAGATCCTCAGTGATATCCCTGCCGGGCTACTCGCTCCTGGTTTTTTAGTGTGGTTACTTATCACTGTGTAGTAGTAATATGTGCTAACGGCAGATTACAGGTCTGTTTGATGAATTTTCAATTAACTTTGATACCTGGCTGTTACTATTTAAGTTAGTATTCTTTTCCTTGGGTGGTTGAGGTCTCAAAGGGGAAGGAAATGGAGTCGATTATCCAAAATACATGTATTTTCAGGCAGATGGTGGTATTTCTTAGCTCGGGAAGCATTTCAGTTGTGTGTGACCTGCCTTCATATACATTGGTGCCTCTTTAGACCTGTTGTAGAAGCACCATCTTGAAGCCATGTGAAGCTGCACAGAAGATATTTTCTAGTTCTGGAGTCCTTAAGTGGTGCTTCAACATCCATAACCTGGATTAAGGTGGGGGGGGAGAAACCCCAATAGCAAAAAGAAGACAGTGATTGTTTAAAACGTCAACTTTTCACCTTTTTCTTCCCTTGCAAGGTGTTCAGGGCATCCCGTTCAGCAGCCACCAGTTACTGGAGTGGTGTTAGTGGGTTTCTCCTTGTTGTGTCAGTAAAGGTGATGGACAAGGATCGTCCTTGCCAATCCTTTGTACGTGACTCCATGAGACTCTGTTCCCTTTCACCACCTCGGTGGCGCTTCTCCGCGAGCGAGGGAGGAGCAAAAATGCCGTCTTCCATATTGGACTCGATCATCTCAAAAGGTCCCTTTCAACCATGAAGATTCTGTGGTTGTGTGTAATATTGCACAGGTTTCCACCAGCCTACTCAGATTCCAGCCTCTTATCGACCTTCTCATCGTAATTAGATTTGTGCCTCGCGCGGTGAAATGATTACGTTGCACGAGCCTTTTGCATTCGAAGAATTTTGACTCTTTAACGGCGGATATTTTTACTACCTGGAGAATTGTCTGATGCCTCCCTCGCCTTCGGAGCTACGAACCGTTTCAGCAGGAGCTAAATGGCACCATTGTTCTGTACCGGTAGGTTTTGGACTCGCCCAGCAGCGTTTGTGGCTACTGCCAGCACAGATTGAGGTGCTCTAATAAACTCCAAAGGGTGCAGACGTGCCCCGCTTCTCTCCAGATCTACCAAACTTGGAGGGTTACGTAACTGAATTTTCATTCTTTAGCTAAAAATACAAAATGGAACATAAAAGCTATTTTCGTCCTGCTTAATGAGGGCATCTCTGCTTTTATTTCATCTTTTTTTTTTTAGGGGGGGGGGAAATTTCAATAGGAGGAATGAGGGTGGTTTAGGAAGTTTTTATTCTTTTTAGGCTGGACGTTCATTCTCCGTCATTCTCCTCAGTGTTGGCTGATGTATTGGCCTGCTCACAATCAGTATTTTCTTTAAAAGTACGTTGTTAGCTGATAGTGGTCGTGAGAACAAACAGATTTTGAGAGCGTTGCTCTGGATTTTAAATACAGCAAAAAGAATTCTTTGCCTTCCGGATATCAAATAATCAATGAGCTTCAAGTATGAGTCCTCTCTGATGTATTTGTATTGGATTATCAGCAACGTACACGCCTTTCTCTTTTGGAAAAGGCTTTCAGAAAAGAAGGGTGGCGTTTGCGGAACCGCCACGGGATCTGGTTTGTTTTTTAAGAGCAGCGCAAATCAGGTTTGGTGCATATTGTAGCTTTGCTTGGCGCGGTGCCTGGTGAGAGAGCACAACTCTGAAGAATAGTCGCTATTTTAAGGCTGGAGTTGTGCTGTATCCTGTTTTTACTTGCTACTCGGTTGTGACTGCTAAGTTTTAAACAGCAAACCTTTGTTCACCAGAAATAGCCACGTGGTTTTTAAACACAGAGTGACGGCCCGTGCGTTAAATCTTCTTATTTTTTATTTATTGTTAATTACTGCTTTATTTATNAAGGTGTGTCTTTGCCAATCCTTTGCCCGCAAACCCCAAAGCATTAAATAGTTCATATTAGTTCAATTTTTGGAGAAAGCTAAATGCAGTTCATGCATAGAGCACCCCTGTGCAGAGTTCTGCTGGTGTAAACCATAAATAAATAATTAATATATATATATATATTGCAGCATTAAACAGTACTACCTTCATCCCTCTCCCCTCCCTCTTTCTCTGTAAAAGTTAAACATTCTGGTTTGTTCTCTTTGGGTTCAGAAGGACAAAAGGGGGTTGATTTGGAGCGTAATGCAGGTTTGGGGCGGGTGTTAAATAGTAAGTGGACGCTGGGGGGTGAGATCTTTTTGCTTTTACACGAATTCTAGGAGGCAGCTGGGGTAGGGGCCGAGGATGTCTGTAATTTTTACAACCCCGTTTCCTCGCAATTTTATAGCTGAGGCAATCTGGGGAGTTGCTTGCAGCTCCTGAAGGGGAATCTAATGGTGCCTTGGAATTTGTAGATGACTCATAACAGGACAAAACAATCCAGTTAAGTGATTTGAGGTCTTAAATAATCTGTTCAACAGGAAGGTGAAGAAAACATCATGGACTCATGAGTAATAATTGGCTCTTCTTGGAGTGCTAAAAGTGCAGGGATCGCTGGCTGGCAGGGATTCAGACGATCCCTGTTTAAGCTTTGCTGATCGATATATCTCTCAACTCTTATGAATGAAATTTATTTGACTGGACTATAATGCTTTTTGCCAAGCAGTTATTACAGTTACTGGTTGGGAGGAGTTTATTTTCTCTTGGTTTGTAGTAGTGACACTTTGCACCTCAGCTGCGTGGGCTCAGGCTGCCTCTAATCTTCTGGGGTTTGCTTTTTCTCCCCTTCTCTGCTCTTCGCCCAGTGATGGTTTTTCAATGAGGAAGAACCTACAGTAAGGGCTGCACCTCGAAGAGGAGAGAAATCTTCTCTTTGGCTGCAAAAATTAAATGGTTTTAGATAATCCCCAAAAATAAACCAGTAGGAGCACCTTCCTCAAATGGTTAGCACCGTCACAGGTACTGGAGAGAAGAGCTGATTCCATCATCTCCTCTCCCCTTTTCAAAGCACAGAATCCTTCAGGACTGCCTTAATTTTGTAGAGGCTTTTATGGAGTCACAAGGGACCCATCTGGTAGATGCACACCCTTTGAGACCTCCCGGTTTTACTGGTGAGCAACTGGAACCGCAGCACCTACGTGGTACTGACAGGTAACCCTTAAGCTTAATCAGGTTTATAAAATCTCAAGTTAGTTGTCTTGCTGTCCCCTTTCCTCTGACTGGCAGTTTTCCTTAGAGTATTGATGAAAATCCCTTCTTCTGATGCCCAGTTTGTTGTTTTCATGGCGTCTTCCTTCCAATCTCTGGATCCAAGGGATGGAGGGGGAGGATTCTGCTTCCCCCCCCTCCCCACACCAGCTCTGTGCAGACCCTGGCACTGAGTTTGTGCCAGCTGGGATGCTCCCTGGTGGCAGCAGCATCCAGAATTACAGAATTATACAGGGTTGGGAAGGGACCTCTGGAGATCATCTCCTCCAACCCCCTGCCAGAGCAGGGTCACACAGAGCAGGTCCCACAGGAACGTGGCCAGGAGGGTTTTGAATGTCTCCAGAGAAGGAGACTCCACCACCTCTCTGGGCAGCCTCTGCCAGGGCTCTGCCACCCTCACAGGGAAGAAGTTCCTCCTCATGTTGAGATGGAACTTCCCCTGTTCCAGTTTGTGCCCGTTCCCTCTTGTCCTGTCCCTGGGCACCACCAAAATAAGCCTGTCCCCATCCTCCTGACACCCACCCTTGAAGTATTTCTAGGTGTTGATCAGATCCCCCCTCAGCCTTCTCTTCTCCAGACTGAAAAGTCCCAAATCCCTCAGCCTTTCCTCCCAAGACAGATGTTCTAGACCCCTCAGCATCTNTCAAATTCTGCAAGGTGTGTCTTTGCCAATCCTTTGCCCGCAAACCCCAAAGCATTAAATAGTTCATATTAGTTCAATTTTTGGAGAAAGCTAAATGCAGTTCATGCATAGAGCACCCCTGTGCAGAGTTCTGCTGGTGTAAACCATAAATAAATAATTAATATATATATATATATTGCAGCATTAAACAGTACTACCTTCATCCCTCTCCCCTCCCTCTTTCTCTGTAAAAGTTAAACATTCTGGTTTGTTCTCTTTGGGTTCAGAAGGACAAAAGGGGGTTGATTTGGAGCGTAATGCAGGTTTGGGGCGGGTGTTAAATAGTAAGTGGACGCTGGGGGGTGAGATCTTTTTGCTTTTACACGAATTCTAGGAGGCAGCTGGGGTAGGGGCCGAGGATGTCTGTAATTTTTACAACCCCGTTTCCTCGCAATTTTATAGCTGAGGCAATCTGGGGAGTTGCTTGCAGCTCCTGAAGGGGAATCTAATGGTGCCTTGGAATTTGTAGATGACTCATAACAGGACAAAACAATCCAGTTAAGTGATTTGAGGTCTTAAATAATCTGTTCAACAGGAAGGTGAAGAAAACATCATGGACTCATGAGTAATAATTGGCTCTTCTTGGAGTGCTAAAAGTGCAGGGATCGCTGGCTGGCAGGGATTCAGACGATCCCTGTTTAAGCTTTGCTGATCGATATATCTCTCAACTCTTATGAATGAAATTTATTTGACTGGACTATAATGCTTTTTGCCAAGCAGTTATTACAGTTACTGGTTGGGAGGAGTTTATTTTCTCTTGGTTTGTAGTAGTGACACTTTGCACCTCAGCTGCGTGGGCTCAGGCTGCCTCTAATCTTCTGGGGTTTGCTTTTTCTCCCCTTCTCTGCTCTTCGCCCAGTGATGGTTTTTCAATGAGGAAGAACCTACAGTAAGGGCTGCACCTCGAAGAGGAGAGAAATCTTCTCTTTGGCTGCAAAAATTAAATGGTTTTAGATAATCCCCAAAAATAAACCAGTAGGAGCACCTTCCTCAAATGGTTAGCACCGTCACAGGTACTGGAGAGAAGAGCTGATTCCATCATCTCCTCTCCCCTTTTCAAAGCACAGAATCCTTCAGGACTGCCTTAATTTTGTAGAGGCTTTTATGGAGTCACAAGGGACCCATCTGGTAGATGCACACCCTTTGAGACCTCCCGGTTTTACTGGTGAGCAACTGGAACCGCAGCACCTACGTGGTACTGACAGGTAACCCTTAAGCTTAATCAGGTTTATAAAATCTCAAGTTAGTTGTCTTGCTGTCCCCTTTCCTCTGACTGGCAGTTTTCCTTAGAGTATTGATGAAAATCCCTTCTTCTGATGCCCAGTTTGTTGTTTTCATGGCGTCTTCCTTCCAATCTCTGGATCCAAGGGATGGAGGGGGAGGATTCTGCTTCCCCCCCCTCCCCACACCAGCTCTGTGCAGACCCTGGCACTGAGTTTGTGCCAGCTGGGATGCTCCCTGGTGGCAGCAGCATCCAGAATTACAGAATGATACAGGGTTGGGAAGGGACCTCTGGAGATCATCTCCTCCAACCCCCTGCCAGAGCAGGGTCACACAGAGCAGGTCCCACAGGAACGTGGCCAGGAGGGTTTTGAATGTCTCCAGAGAAGGAGACTCCACCACCTCTCTGGGCAGCCTCTGCCAGGGCTCTGCCACCCTCACAGGGAAGAAGTTCCTCCTCATGTTGAGATGGAACTTCCCCTGTTCCAGTTTGTGCCCGTTCCCTCTTGTCCTGTCCCTGGGCACCACCAAAATAAGCCTGTCCCCATCCTCCTGACACCCACCCTTGAAGTATTTCCAGGTGTTGATCAGATCCCCCCTCAGCCTTCTCTTCTCCAGACTGAAAAGTCCCAAATCCCTCACCCTTTCCTCCCAAGACAGATGTTCTAGACCCCTCAGCATCTCTGCTGTCCCCTCTCCAGCAGTTCCCTGTCCTTCTGGAACTGGGGAGCCCAGAACTGGTCCCAGTGCTCCAGATGGAGGGGGGGCTCACCAGAAACCTTTTGGTTCTGGTCCTTGAATTCATCACCTCCCATTTGGTTGTTAATTTCTGAAGTCTTCTTCGAGGAATTTTGAGTGGTTTGAGTGCATTGGGAAAGCCCCCAGTCCTTGATGAGTGTATTTGGTAGCCATCCACTGGTAGAGACCGGGGCCTTGTGTCTGCAGCTCTGCTGGAGTGGAGAGTTGGTTGTGAAATGTTTGAGTGTGGCAGAAACAAAGCTGTCACTTCCAGATTCCTTCCCCTTTTTTTTAAAAAAAAAAAAATTCAAGAAAAGGAAAAAAAAGCATTTTTGCCTTTTTTTTTNNNNTTTTTTTAAAAAAAAAAAAAAGGCAAAAATGCTTTTTTTTCCTTTTCTTGAATTTTTAGTCTTAATGAGTGTGCTTGGCCGGGCTGCGGAGCTGCTCTGTTTGTGCCCTGACATACATCCGTGTGATAATGGAACAAATACTGGCAAGTGACTTAGATGACAGCGATGGTGATGGAAGAGTAAACAATGATGTAGCAGTTCTAAGAGCGCGGGTTCAAACCCAGTTCATAACCATATGTCTGGATTTTCTCCCTAGTAATTTGCACTTAGTTTGTAGTAGACGTTTGGCTTCCTGTTTTGGCGTGGCAGTGCTTTCCTCCGCCACCTCCATCGCGCCAGGACACTAATAGCACGAGGAGGCCAGGGGTGATTGGCAGAGGCAACAAGGGGAAACTTCTGCCGGGGTTGTCCGTGCTTATCCCTTTCCAGCCAGCGGTAGAATCTTCACTTTTAGGAAAATAAAAACATACTAAAATTCACTTAAAAAAAAAAAACAAAACAAAACCCCAACAACCAAAACTCTCCAAGTGCAAAACATTTTGTTACAAAGCTGCTGATGGAATGTTCTAAATCCCGAGTGACCCAGCCGGAGCAGCTGCTATCACTGCGGATTATACTTTTCCTCTAAACTTCAGGCTTCATTTCCTTTAGCATCTTCCTGGGAGGAACAGCTGGACGTTTGGAGCCGCGGCTGCTGTTGGATCAGTACTTGAAACTGCAGGAAGTCAGTTCCTTTAGAAAACCTGGCTTGATGGCGTTTCTTCCTGATTGTGACAGCCCGAAGGAGAGAGAAATGCGAGGGATTCTCTTTTTCTTTCGCTGTGATAAATGAGTCTGTGTCGTCTGGCTCCATTAGCCGGGGAGAGCTGGGGAGGAGCTGGCTACGCTTTTTCTCTTCTAGCCTTACTCTGCGCGCCGGGTTCGCTCTCCGCCGTTGCCATCAATGGGTGATTATTCAGAAGTAAAAGCACAGCGTCGCTTGCTTTGCAGCGGGCACGTATAAAAGTGGTCTGATCTTGAGAGGAAAGCACTTTTCCAAGTTCCCTTTTTACATCTCCAGCGTGCATTAGCGTTAAGGGGCTGATAGCAGGCTGCCTACTTCTGTGTAACTCTAGATTTTGTGTTGTTTTTTTTTTTTTATCTAATTCTGTGGTCAAGCCTTTTTCTGGGGAATCAGCGTCTTTGACAGAACAACTTGAACTGTAGTTTCCTGATACTGCACCCTTTTCCTTTACATTAGGCGGAGTGGCGTTAGGTGCTCTGAAAGACAATTTGAAAGAAGTGGGTTTCCATCATAAGGTTCACTTCCCCATGACCATCAGGATGTTCTTTGGATTGAAAAGAAACGTCGTATGCGCACTTTTGTGGGTTCACGTCAGATGAAAGGGCAAGTACTGACGTTACTAGACTTTCTAACCTCATTTTTAATTACTTGGAAAATGAAAGGGCTAATATTGCAAATAGACACCCATCTCTTCTGTAGCCACCTGTTCAGCCAATAGATGACACTCGTAGGTGGACCTTAATCTGTAACATCTAAATAATGGAAGTCTTTTGAATTATCTGCAATAAATTGGCAAAAACCTGATAGTGCTATAGAAAGGGCCAGTATTAACTTAGCAGTTGTGCTCAAACTATACAAGCGTTATATAGACTAAAAATTCAAGCATTTCAGAGCTCTTTCCAATCTTCATCCATCTCCTTCTGCGTGAGTGGTGCGATAGTCTTGCATTAATTTATGATATATTCTCTTCTCCCTTAGTGAGATCAGACCCCGCTGCTTTTGGCACAAAAATAGATGAGTGTGGTTTACTGGGAGGCTGGTAAATATTTTGATTTATCCCCGTTGTTGGGTTTGTAGCTCTGGGCCTTGGGGTGCACCCTCAAACTTTGCTGTTGGGATAACTGAACCCCCGGGGAAGTGCTCCCTTGAGGAGCCTGAGGAGTTCAAAACCAACTTATTCTTGACAGCCTTCTTCTGGTGTGATTATTCTCATTTTCTAGGAGGATAACTCAGATGCAAGAACAAGTTGATGCTTTGAATGTCCATTTGGATACACTTGGGGCCCAAGGGGAAAACCCAACAGCAGGACTTTGGGTTTTTAATTGTTTCTGCATTCCCAGCACAGGTCGTTGTCTCTGGGAGAAGCAGTACTTTAAACCCTCCTTGGGAATTTTGATGGACCCCCAATATTCTCTGTTGAGGAACCTGAAAATTAGCAACTGCCTCTGAAAAAGGCCTTAATTGCCTCTGTAGTGTCCCAAGGAACTCTGGTGGCAGAGGGAAGACAGAAATGCTGGGTTGCTATCACAAGAATCCCCCTTCTCTCAACATTTGACTCATTCTTTTCTTACCTCCCATCTTCCGTGAGAATGAAGATGAGCTTTGCTCAGCCACCAGCTTCAGAGCCAGGCCTGAAACTTCATTGTGAAATTGGACCACGCAGCAGAGTAAGTCTGAATGTCAGAAAAAAAAAAACCCTCAAATCATCCTTTTGTTGGTTCCTGCCCTTTTCTCCTGTTTCCCTTCTACTCTCAACAGTTCATCTGGTTGTGGGGTGAGCGAGTTAAGAGAAACCAACCTGACCCACACCGTTCTTCTGCTGGTTCAGCTGCTTTAAGCAGATTTCTTCCAGGTCGTAAGAGTCCTGGTGGAAGGAGGGGGACAAGGTTATGCAGCTTTCCTGGGAAGGAAAAGGCAGGAGAGCACTGGGACCAGTCTCCAAGGTGGGATCTCCCTGGTTGTGTTATAAAACTACATCCTCCCTTGCTCATAAAACTTTCTCTTTTTTCCCTGCTAATAACTTTCTGTGTCGTCTCATTATCGATATTAATTTTAGGCTCTTGGCTTTAATGAGATTGTGTCTGGGTCTGTTGATGTAGAGAGGGACTGGTGGCGGAATACCTGCTATAATTAATGAAATTGTGGCTAACACCTAAATTTTCTTTTCCTTGGCTTACCAGGATTTTCTTTTATTGATTTGTGAATCCTTCCTCATTTCATTAAATACATTCTAGACAGTTTCATGGAGGGTGGTGTAAGTAAATTAGGAGCTATTTTGATGTATATTAATTTCAGAAATTGCCTGAGTAGCAAATGTAGGGTTTTTAAAATTCAAATTGTAATACTAACTTTAGAATATTAACAGAAAGTGGTTACTTTGAGGGGAAGGGAGGAGCCAAACTCTTTTGGTGGCCAGAGCAGTTTAAGTTAATTGTTGCATAGTTTTTGGCATCTTGGCCACGAACTGAAAGAACTTTTTAAAGTTAGTAGTTAGATGGGAAATTGGTGATTTTTAGCCAATGGCTACATCGCCACTAAGGCTGAAATGCAATAACTGGGAGTCATTAAGTTGATGTTAACTTCTCTTTAAGGCTGTATTCGCTTTTCTTATCAACATGAGGATTGTGAATAGGAAGAAATCTCCCTTTGAAGAAAATCCTTCCGCAGGGATTCCTCTGAGTAACTGACTTGTCTTGAGGGTTCGTTTGACTTCGTGTTTAATTTCACGCTGGAGAAAGAAGGCAGATCAGCTGTTGGGGAGACTCTGCCTCCTGCTTGCTCACGGGAGAAGCAGCGCCGACGTGCTTGACCTGGAAAATTTCTCTCTCTGCCCTACCTGTGTGACTTGAAAAGTCCAATTCTGAGGAGAAAAGGGCCCTTGATCTCTGCTGTCAGTCTTTGGCTCCTCTGCAGAGGCCAAAAATAGTTAGAGAAGAGCCTTTTCATTGAGGCAGAGCTTTCTACCGAGGCTGGGGCTGTGAGTTCATTGCTAGGGAGAGATCAGAAAGTAGCAGTGGCGTGTTATTGAGGATGCCAGATCAATCCCCACCAGTTTAAAAACTTCAGGCAACTGGATATTCTTTTTTTGGTGGTGGGTCCTGCCTCTGGTTGCTCAAGGAGAAAACCTTCCTGAAAAGTTTCAGACGGATCCAACTGAGAAACTTTGCACTGCTTTAAGCAGCAGGATTTACCTCTAATGCAGTCTCTAAAACTTCCAGTTAATCCTTTAAGCAGAATTTAATTTCCAATTAAGCTTTAATAATACATTTCTAATGGTAACCCACACTCGTTTTGCTGCTTATTTGTCTCAACATGCTGAAGCGAAAGGTTTCTGAAGCCAAAAGCTAAAATTTGTAAGAAAGCTTGGTATGGAAACTGCAAACCGGCAAAAGAGCAGTTATCATGAAATCTTACTTCCTGCATTCATCAGATATCCGAGGGGGGGTTTATCAAACGGACACCCCACCCTTCTAGTACAGTTACGGGAATCAAATTTTTGTATGTTAAAAAGGGCATTTTTAAAAAAAACAAACAGTTACAGGGGATTGTGATTTCATTCCAGTGCCAGATTTGCCGTTTGATTACAGTTAAGTTCTGTCCATAAGTTTGTAATTTGCCCAGATTTTTTTTGGGGGGGGGAAGAATTCAGAGAAGGTGAAGTGTTGAATTTTAATAAATACTTCCTTTGATTCCCATCTGCGTATTTTGGACACTTAAAAACTCTGTAGGAAGAACTGGATATGCTTTTAGGGATACGTTTCTCTCCCTTTTTTTGTTTTTAAATTTTTATTGTATAACTTGAACCTCTCCCCACAAACCCAGCTGTGTGTCCAGCAAACTTTAACCCAATCCAAATGGAAAAAAATTGCGGTCGTTCGTATAAAGGGGTTCTCATCAAAACCAGAAGAATGTCCCATTGTTAGCGAGTCGGTAATTGCATTAAATCCCATATTTTTTGATTTCTTTCCAAACTTGTGTGTGTCCAGTTCCGTGAAACCGCAGCAAGACGGCACGTTGCTCAGCGGTTTGCTGAGTTCAGAATGGAATTGCTTGCAAATTCCTAATTACCACGTGAAAAGGTAACGACTCCTTCCCTGTGTGCTGTAAAGATGCAGATTGTTGTTGCTCGTGGCCCTTGCAGAAGTTCGTTTGTTTGAACATAACTTGGAACCTGATGGACCAACCCAGTGTCAGCCTTTTATTTGGGGAACATTTCCAGCTATTCTAGAAAACCGCTCCTGCCAGAAGTATTTGATTTTTTAACGATCGGATTGGGTTTGAAGTTAAAAATCTTCATTTTGTTGGGTTTGTTGTTTTTTTTTTTTCTTTTAAGTAGCGTAAGTGAAATGCTGGTGGAGGGAAAATTACAGCTTCAGTTAGGATCTGTCGTTGGGGAAACATTTCTTCTGAATAAGAACGCCAAGCAGGAATAAAAGGGTTTAACACGCAAAAGCTTTTTCCTTACCAAAAGCTTTCTCAGGAAAGAACTGGAATATTTAGCAATATTTTCAGCTGTCAAGGAGCTATTATCTTGGCCGCATAATACATAAATGGAAAAGCTGTAATGTGGAGTCACTAAGTTCTCGTGGTTCAAGAAATTAATATATCTGGTGAACACAGAGTAATTCATTATCGTACTCCGGTATCTAAACTCGTATAGAAAGCGAGTTGCCACTAATTGAATCTAACCCCAGGAGATGAAGCTGGAGTTGTCATGAGACTTGTTAACATTTTAAGAGTAATCTGAGTTTTTATGTGAAGAAAAGGCTTTTTCTTCTTTTTTTTTTTTTTTTCCCCCTTTTAAAATAAAACCCCACAACCCCCCTCTTCAAACCCCCAGCCCTCAGCTTGTGCAGTACATGTCAATTCACCTCGCAAGGTAGTTTAACGGAAAGAGGAGGAAATGTCCATTTTAGTCACAACCACTGTCGGATTTCATTTTCAGCCCTGCTTTGTCTTCGTGCCCAGGTCCCCTCAGTAACACTCGAGACTCCGGGGGTCTCTCTCTCCAAGCGTGAATTTTGCAGGTTTTTTTGGATTGTTGGTAATTTTTCTTTGCCCCCTTCTTTTTATTTTTCTCTTTTTTTCTTTTTTCTTTTCCCCCTTATTTTTTCTCTTTTTTTTTTCTTTTCCCCCTTCTTTTTTCTCTTTTTTTTTCTTTTTCTGATCCTCTGCTTTTAATGACTCAAGCTGATTTTTTTTTTTTTTATTATTTTCTTTTTTCCCTGCACTCTCCCATTGGAGATCTCCCGTCAGGGTATTTAAACATAATTATTATTTTTTTTTACACTTTCAAAAGCCAGAGTTTCGGGGCATTCAGCAGCATGGCCTGTTCTGCTTCCCCTTCGTCCTCTCAGATTGCGAGTGGCAGTTGTTGATGGGCTCCTCTGAAGGCAGGAGTCTGGGGGCCGCTCGCCGAAGAGAGGAACAAATCCAGACCCACGCGCTGGTGTGATGATGTATGATAGCAATAACGAGCCATCGCTTTCCTCGTTTTTGGCAGGGATCTCCGAAAGTGTTTATCGAAGGGAGCCTTGCGAAAATTAATGACGCTGCAAAGCCCTTTTAACGAGCTCGGGTTTGGGAACCGCTTTAGTTCTCCCTCTCTTGCGTTTCCTCATTTCCACCTTTAACTGCAGTGGAAAGACAAATAGTCGTGACCTCCTCGTTACATTATGCTTTGGGGTAGGGATGTACCAGGGAAAGCTAAAACATTAAAAAAAACCCAAAACCCATAAAGCAACCCCCCCCCCCCCTCCCCGCAGCTCCCCATCCCTCCCTGGGTGTCTTATAGTAGGTTCTTTAAAAGAAGCCAACACCTGTTGAAACAGTTACTTCAATGTTTGGCAGGAATCCCGAGCCAGCCTTTTTTTAACAACAAAAAACATATGTAGGGGCCAGGCGAAAAGCACAGCTAGTTCTGATATTGTGCTTTTAGTGCTCCGCAGCTCTTGCCGTAACGGGGCTGTGACTCACTGAGCGACACCAGGGCCGAGCCTTCCTCCCAGTGACACGTGTCGCGTAGATAGAGAGCGCCCGATTGTAATTGCCTGTCAAAAGATTGCAGAAGGAAAAGAAGGGGAAGGCCTTTTCCCCTTTTTGAGGTGGGATATTTTTTTTTGGAACCGTTCAGTAAGTCTTTGGGCTGAGGGGATTAAACTGCCCTTTGGTTAAAAAAACCCCAGGCCTACCTATCGGTCACGGTGTGACTGGTGTCCTCCTGCCCAAAGAGTGGAGGCTTTGAGAGCCCATTCCGTAGAGAGGTTTCATATCTCAGAGTTGTGAGGTTTTGGATTAATTTGGCCCCTCAGCTAAAGCATAAGGATTTTGGCTGTACATATGGAAATTTCCCCATCCCTGGAGGGGTTCAAGGCCGGGTTGGAGGGGGCTTGGAGCAACCCGGTGTGGTGGGAGGTGTCCCTGCCCAGGGCAGGGGGTGGCACTGGAGGGGCTTTAAGGTCCCTTCCAACCCAAACCATTCTATGATTGTATGCAACTGGTGCCTTCTAGGAGAGATTCTGAGAATAAAGGGTATTTGAGTTCCTTTCCTCGGGATAGATTGAAAGGAGGAAGAATGCAAGCTCTGTTTCCCTCGGGGTGATCTCGCTTTCTCCTCCTCTCTCCAGGGACTGTTTTACTATATAGATATATATATGCCATGAAGTGTTGGCATGATACGGGCAGACTGGTCCCTTTTCTCAGGGTGGTGTCTCTGCTGCCATCACCTCTGGGCATCCCTGCTTGTCTCATTGCCCTTTGCCAGGCAGACTCTGCACAGATCGCCTTGCCGAGACGGAAAGTGCTAGAAAGATCTTTGCTCAACCGCCGGGCCTTTGTGGTAAAGCTGGAGGGGCCAGAGCCGCTCGGTTCCGTCCTGCCATTTCCTTTGTTTGAAGAAAATTTAAAGAAAAAAAAACAAACCCAAAAAACCCAAACAACAACAGAACCCCACAGAAACATCCAGTTTGGGGGATGCCCGCCTTTTTCTAGTACTTTTCCCGACTTTGCTCTTCAAAAGCCTGGCGTTGGGAGGCGAAGGCTTTCGGGTCTGTTTGAATGAAACTAAAGCAGATTTGTTGGTGTACACACTCCAGTACCTTAGCAACCAACCTGCATCTAGGCCAAGATCTGAACGTTTAGTCTTTAAACAATTCTTTGCTACCAATCCAGGAATGTTCTTGCATTTCAGAGTGCAAAAACGAGTTGACATCTAGCGAGGAACAACATACATTATAAAATATGTACTCCTCCACCGTGGGAGGAGAGGGAACTTATGTAAGCTCATTTCTCTGCTGCTTTAATTGTAGTTTCTGGAGTCCTTGGAAGATGCATCCCTGGGAGCTGGATTGTTATGTTCAGATGATTGCAAATTCTGCTGTATCAGTGCAAATCAGAGCTTCAGTGGCATTACATCTAGGGAATGTTACAGGATTGAATGAGAAATGATTTTAAATATTGGTACTGCTAAGTGGAAAAATGGGGAAGGGCCACCAAGAAAAAACTAATCAAAAATTGGAGCTCTTACTGATGAGCTCTTGGGATGCTGTCGTGTTCTGAATGAAGTGACGGTGCAAATGAGTCGATGTTTGAGTAGAAAACAAACTGCTTTCTCTTGCACGCTTTTTTTGTGCACCAGAAACGCGCGCAGCGACGTGAAAGCGTCGTGGAATATGTCAGTAGGGAGGTGAACTGAGAACCAAAGAGCAATGCCTGGTGCTTACCAAAACATTGCAGACATTTATTTCCACATGTACCTCTTGCTGTTTTGGTGGGGTTTCTGTTGGTTTTTTTGTTTGTTTGTTTGTTTGTTTTTTCCTGTGACTGGTTGAGTTTTCTTTGAAAACCTGTGTCTCTGCCCTCCCTTGCCTGGTGCAGGACCCAAGAACACTCACCTGCTGGTGGAAAGCTGCTTCGTCTCTGTTAGCTGGGCAGCCAGAGGGTTGAATGTTCAGTGAAACAATATACTCAATATACTAAATTGAGGTGACTTTTCTTCTGCCTGTGTCACACATGGGAGCAGCTGGCTAATTTTGATATTCTCACACAAGTGGAATTCACGCCGTTCATCCATGCTGTTGGCTCCCGATGACAGTGGATGTGGCATTGAGTTAGTTGAAAGAGTTGAAAACATAAAGGAGTTGCTCTTACACTTTCCTCCTCTCTTTTTTTTTTTCTTTTTTTTTTTTTTTTTTTCNTTTTTTTTTTTCTTTTAGTTACAGCTGCAGAAAACCCAATATTTGCAACTGGGACAGAGTCGTGGCCAGTACTACGGTGGGTCACTGCCAAATGTGAATCAGATTGGAAACAGTGCCATGGATCTGCCCTTCCAGGTGAGTTCAACATTCTTTTTTCGCGGTTAATGCTCTGCCTCTGCGCTATTTTTCCTCACAGGAGACCACGAACAAGCTGCTGGTTCAGAAATCACCCTGTTTTTAAAATTTTTTTCCTCTTTTGGAACAGAGTGTAGCAGGGTATGGGATGTGTGGATATTTTATATTGTACCTATCTCGCGTTAGGTGTCAGTTCTCCTGTTGCCGATCGTGACGCTTTCGTGTCAAGAGTAGGCAGAGGCGATGCAATTTGTCAGGGAATATTCATGGAGGTGGGCTTGTTTGGATGTTTTTGTTGTTCAGCACCAAATTTGTAACAAAATCTACGAAGATACTGTAGACTCAGTGCAGAAATGGAAGCAAGTGGTGAAGATAACGTGGGAGTTTAGGAGAGGAGAAGGGGGAATGGGACCAGAACTGGTATCGGAATAATCCCTTTTCTTCAGGCTGGCTGAAAAGTAAACACAGGGACGTGCTGGCTTTATTTATTCCTGCTGCTGTGACTCTAGAGGTAGTGCCCTACAAATGGAAAATGAGTGTTTTATGTGAGTGTTTTGCTGTTAGTGAGCACCTCTGGGCAGAAGGTGCTGTACAGGGGATAGGGGTGGGCGCTGGATACTTGTGAGACCCCTGATTTCTGTAGTTAGTTGATTTAGGATGTTCAAAATAAATTTCTGCATTACTTTCCCTTTTTTGAGTCGTATCAGCTGTATTTTATCTCACAAGGACGCGGTAAGAATTAATTTTTGCAGTTTGGTGTTTCCTGATGAAGGCAGTTAATAGATACAGGGAAACCATTGAAGAACCATCTAACTCTGCATTTAGCCTTAGATGTAGACAGCTCAATCTGTGGAGGTTTAAAGCTTGAATTTGGTGAAAGAGGAGAAGCAAATACCTATTTCAATCCGGTTGCATTTAGGGAATACAGTGCAGGGGTCTGTAAGGTTATAAAGCCCTTGGGGTTACTCTGCAAGTTTCTGGTCTGTTCAAGGATTTTGTCTTCAGTTTCTTGTTGAGGAGGGTTCGTCGTTATTGTTGTTTTTAAGCAATTCAGTATTTTTGTGCTTGATGGCCATTACTGACAGTTATTACAGAGACCCTTTTAGTCCTGAAACTAATGGAATGCTTGGAAAGTGAGTATTGAAAAATTTATGAATGACCAGAGGAGGATACGGAAACAAATTGTCCTTAAAACTCCAGGTTTTTACGTATTTGTTTTACACGCGCAGAAAAGAAATCCAAAGTCGATCCCGTTTCAGATAACAACAAAATAAAGACGTGTATCTGTCGGGGTGATGGAAGGCTTTCCAGGTTTTTCAATCTGAAGCTAACGTACGATGAAATTGCCAAAAAGATACTTGTGGGATGTGCGGAATCAGGTGAAGCCTGTTGGGAGCGTTAGTGTCTGAGAATCTTGGTTCTTTGCATTTACAGCACAACGGAGCTCTGGCAGAAGCCTTTGGAGCAGTTCCTGTCTCTTTGGTAAACAAGTATTTAGGTTTGTGCAAATACGTATTTAGGACTGGTGTACTGTTTGCCCAGGTAGATACGTATTTTAGCACATGTTACACTTGTTTGGTTTTTTTTTTAAATTTTGGTTTTGTTTTTATTGGTATGCACAGTATTTATTTGATTCACCCTCCCAGCTCCAAAGGAGTCATGGTCTGTCACATAAATACAGGTTTTGCCATGCATCCCAGTTTGGAATAATTCCTGTAGAGACTCCCCAGATTTGCTGTGGTCTGTCGTGTGATTACTTATGATTTCTGGGGGATTAATTTGATGCAGGCGGTGGTTTATTTGGCGCTGCCTTGGCCTGTGATTTAAGCGATCTCTTGCGCATGTGCACCTCGCCTGCATGTGAAACTCCCCCGGGAAAGGCAGAATGATTACCCAAACGCTGCTTGTCTCCAGGAGGCACCGAAATGTAAACCCTCAGGAGGTACCACTACTCTCCTTCCCCCTCCTCCACCTCACTCATTTTTATTCCTTAAGTCAATGTCTTGATATATCTTAAAGGGACACTGTTGCTTTAGAGCACTGAGCTTTTTCCTTCCTGTCTGTATTTAGCTGCTTTTTATTTTATTTTATTTTTTTGCTAGTGTTTTGTGAAGTTTTGGTTCTGATCTCAAATCCTGGAATGTTTTCCAGGGAAGCGAAAAAAGTTCTCCATTACCCAAATAAAATTGATGTTCAGACCCATTCTGCTGGGGTTTTTTTTTTTGTTTGTTTGGTTTTTTAATTCACTTTTTAAAATTTTGTTTTCTCTAGTTAAGTCTACCATGGCCTGCAGGGATGGGGGGGCTCTATGAGGGTGTGTTGCCTGCCCCAGAGTAGGTCTCTTGGGGTGAAATCTCATCAGAGGAGCCAGACCTGTTGGAGGTGATACCCTTCCTGTTGACCTTCCAAATGCATCTGTATTTGCAAATTTTGCTGCTTCTTGGGGCAGAATTGATTTAACAAAAGCGCAAAGAAGAGTTGAAGAACTTTTGCTGTTCTTTCAGAATTGTGAACGTTCCCGGTTAGGCCTGTGTGCTGCCAGTTGGGTAGAACTAGATTTTTCTTCAGCGTTTGCAGCAGAGATGAAACCCACGGGTTTTAATTCAGGTTATTTAAAAATGGAGATGCTATGAGTTGAGCTCTCTAAGTCACCGTGCGAGAAAATCACACGGGTTGAACTGAAGGAACTGGAAGCGAAACACCACGATCTCACTGAGTGTCAGTGCAGGAAAAAGTCACTGCACTCTCTTGCTTGACCTGTGTTGACTTAAGCAATATTTCTGCTGCATATAAAGTGCTGGCCCTGAAATGAGAAAATAAACACCACAGCCACTTTGCATCCATTTATATTAGCACAGGTTGTGTGTGCACAGGGGGAGAGGAGACTAATATTTGCTAAATAGAAAAGAGTTTAAGAATAGTTAAAGGACTCTTTAAAAAAAGTTAGGACAAACAGAACATTTAAAACTAATTGTAAACCTTTTTAGAAATCATCATCTAAATGGCCAAGGCTGGACACTTTAAAAACTGAACCCAAGCTGAACGTGGAAGCCAGATGGTTTCGTGGCTTGGCAGCCAGGACAGTGCATTTGCCACGTGCAGCACCTGAATGGAGGAGGAAATTTTGGATTTCCAAACAGATGGTGTTGAGGGACTCAGCAAAGCTGTTCACATTGGCAGGGAGTGGAAGACTCTGTAGCTTTTTTCTTTTTCCCCCCAGAGACCCATATATTGCTGTTGAAGTANCTGGGAAAGGCTTTAGAAAATGTGGGAGAAGTTTTCCAGTTCAACCTGGGGATTCATCTCCCCTTGTCCTTTCTCTGCCATCCTCGCTCTTCCAAATCCCTCGCTGACAAGTGAACGCTCTCGAGATAATCAGCGCTGATAAGATTCGGGGTGGAACTGGCCCAGCTGGGTTCACTCCGTGACCTGAAGGAAATTGGAATCACTCAAAAAAAAAATATTGGATGCTGTAACTTTTTCTAGACAGAAGAGGAAGGAAACTGCTTTTCTTTTTCTTTTAATCCTATCAGTGTCCCCTTAAAATAATTATGCTGACAGGAGGGGTGAAAGGAAGCTTTGAGAGAAGGCGGCGTGTTCGGGTGAACGTTAGGCTCACGGTGCATCTTCTTCCCGCATCTCCTGCCCTTGTAGTTCAAGCTCCGGTTGTCGGCACGTTCCTCCTTGGATGCATGCTGCATGTGGCACCGAGGGAATGTTCACGGCAGCCGGGCAGCAGGCTCCCTGCCATGCTCATCTGTGGTGTTTTAGAGATACAAAGGTTGGAGAGCAGCGCTGATTTACGAGCGGGCAGGTCTAGCATGGTCTGCCTCCACTTGTCTCTAATCCCTGTCTGGAAGAGATAACTTTGGTAATTGCTTTCCGTGGCTGTAGTGAAAATGTCGCTGGAGGGAATATTTACGTTGTTACAGTCATCCATATCTTTTTTTTTTTTGTTTTTGAGTTTTATTCCTTAGACTAACACAGCCTTGTGTACGGCCTGAATAGGTTCTGAGTGCTGGTGTGTGGGGGTTTTTTTTCGGCGTGTAACTTCATGCGTCTCTCTCAGACTCCTTTTCAGTCGTCGGGGTTGGACACGAGCAGGACAACTCGGCATCACGGTCTGGTGGACAGAGTGTATCGTGACAGAAACCGCCTGGGCTCCCCGCATCGACGCCCTCTCTCTGTGGATAAGCACGGAAGACAAATATCCTTTGGCTCTGTGAGCCGGCAGCGAATACCTCCCTTTTTTCACGGTAGTGTAGTTCTCAGGTTTTTTAGTTTCCCTGCTTCCTCCCCTCCTCACCTCTCAGCGGAGTTGCTTCCCACCTCTGTGCAGTCCATGTCAGCCTCTTTTCCTGAACTGGGATCTAGGCTATAAACACCCACTACTCTGTCGAGTAAGCATTTACCTTTCTCTGTTTCATCAGCTCTAAGTTGGGGATAACGGTGCACGTGAAGCTGAGAGGGATTGAGATCCTTGGATGGCAGAGGCAAAGCGGTCTTGGTAAAACTTGAGTTTCCCTTCAGGACTGAGTAAACCCAAACCAGAGTAATTCTTCGCCGGTCACTGTGCGTTTTGTTACCAGTTGATCCATCAATCAGTTTTAGCCAAAGTGCTGTTTCTTCTTGCCATTTGTGAAAATGAATTAGCTGGTTATTTCTGACTGGCATAAAGCGTGCCGCAACCGGGCAGGCTTGATGGGGCTGAAGGGGCTGTGTGAGTGGGAGAGCTGGGGGATGATGGCTTCTCGGGGAGGAGTTGATACTCTCAGATGCTCGGAGAGGGAGAAGGAGGAGGAGGAGCATTGTCCTGCGGCTCAAACATTACAATAATCTAGAAAATATTTTGGTTTGAGTGTTCTTTTAAAGTCAGGATGTTCTCCGCAGGGGCTCTGCTTGCCTTTCTCCTGTGAACTTAATGGTTCTGAGGGGGTAATTTGAGTTATTCCTTAGAAAAAGCATTCAAAGAGGACTCCTACTTATGCGAGAAAGTGGTGTTCTTGCCCTTAACTGATGGAATCACGTGGACAGCTGTCCCTACGGCACTGTGTATCTGTCACCTCCATCAGACACGAGCTGGAGAAGGTTCGTAGCACAAACGTTTGCGTGTGTGTTAGTGTTTGGCCTGTGCTCTCTGATACCACAACACTCCTGTGTGCAACAGAGGCCTTTATTGTTCTCCACAGCAGCTGGTCATCTGAATTACTGGACCTTCCTGAATTTAGAAATTGATTTATTTTTTTTTTTCCCCTTCTATTATGCTTATTATTTTCGATGGCTCCCTTTTTAACTTAAGGTGTGTCAGCTGATGTGATGTGCTTAAGCGTAAATCTTGCTGGGTGTACCCAGGCATTACCCAAAATTGTTGAGTTGTAAAACACTTGGATATTTCTCATTGCTTGCAACTGAGTTGCCTCCTCCTGCCCCTCCTGCTCCTGGCGTTGAGGTGCCGGGTTGCCCGAGTGGTTGCCAACATTCCCAAGCAAGGACAGCTCCTCACGAGATGTGTTGAGTGTGGAGGTTCCCGTCTCCACAACATAATTCCATCCTGAACCAGTCGTTTCCCCTCCCCAGGGATGAGGAATGCTTTCTTTTCAAAGACTGGTAGAACCAAAGGATCTGTAAGCACTTAAACATTTTTTGATCGTGCATAATCTTAACAAAGCACATCAAATTATTTTCTAATGATGGCAACCAATTTATTCTGTGTTCTTCTCGATCCCATTACTGAAACAGTTGCTCTTCAAACTTGAACTAATTTGTTCTGTGAATTGATTGTTTCACCAGGAAATTGTGCCATATATATGCCATATATATATATATTTTGCTTTTTTAATGCAGTGTGTTCAGGTTGGTTATTGAGTTGGTTACATTTATCTGAGATGAACATTCCTTTATTTAGAGAAACTGACAGTAAAAAGGTTGGGTTTTCCTCCTTCCTTTCAGGACAAATTCCGATTCTGCCTTGCACCAGAGCACTATGACCCCAGCTCAACAAGAATCCTTTTCAGGAGGATCACAGGACATGCAGCAGAAAAGAGGTAAGCAGAGAAAACCAGTAAAAATGTATGTAACATTTAAAGCAGCGTACGTCAGAGTATATATATGCACACGTATTGGTGTTTTTCTATTTCTATAAATACCCCTGTAGATAACACTCTCTGGATTCAGTTACGCAGGAATTGGAACTTTACTCTTCTGGGTACTGAA
Source organism: Nycticryphes semicollaris (assembly GCA_013400055.1). Lineage (NCBI taxonomy): Eukaryota > Metazoa > Chordata > Aves > Charadriiformes > Rostratulidae > Nycticryphes > Nycticryphes semicollaris. The sequence goes on along the minus strand of VXBJ01003147.1, from coordinate 19,949 downwards.
ATCCAGAAAAGACGATACAAAGCACGTAGAATGTTTTCCTAAATCCCGTATTCTGGTATTCTAAGACCTTGCCCTGTGGGAAAAGTAGTCTGGGCTTTGGGACTCCAGTGGCTGGGCTGCTCTGGGGGGCAGTAGGAGTTTGTGGAGATCTCATGGTCAGTGATAACGACATAGTAAAGTAGCAAGACTTCATCTACTTCATATTTATGGGACTGTGATCACCAGTGAGTACATCCTCAGGGGCAATACTTAGAAACAATACCCCCTGACAACATTTCCAGTTAGGAGCTGGAGCAGCACAGCCCCCGGCACTAACAATGCTGGTGCCCTCTGCTGGCCCTTCTTCCTGCTGCCAGTTCAAGAGATTCATTAAAACCTCTTAAATCTGCTTGGAGAAATTTAATCCTTAAATAACTGCTTAGAGATGGGTGAATGCACAGTGCTCAGGTGCATATGCACTGTACTGCAGCTCTCCTGAGCTGTAAAACATTAACTAATGATCATCTTAAACAATATTACATAAATATGATAGTTCTATATGTTATAGTCATCCATATGAAAGGCTCCCATTGATACATCTCTCTGACTGGGCTGTCTGGTGCTGTTTCCTTGTCACCTCGCTATTAGCAGGTGACATTAATTTCATCAACGATGACACACATGATTGCTTTGAGCAAACAAATGTGCTCGGAATGTGGAGAAGTAACAGCTTTATAACATTCCTCTATCCCAGGGGAGGTGGTCCAGATTTTTCCCCGCTGGAATCATCCTCTGGCCACCCCTTAGATGTAGCGGCTGTAGATTGTTTTGTGTAAAATGCAAAAGATAAGAAAAACTAAGTCCCAAGAAGCACTTTTCTATTTAGATCTGAGAGACTAAATTGGAGGCCAAAATTTTTTTATTTGGGATTTTTTTTTTTTTGAAGCTGGTAATGTCTCCTTGCTAATTAAATGTGATTTTTGGTCTTATAACAGTAGAGTGCCCCTGTTTCACATTCATTGCTAATAGGTTACTGTAGAGGTTTCAAATGGTGACCTTTCGATCTGAGAATTTCTTACTGAGAAGCTTAATACATGCTAATGTGCAATACCAGTGCTATATAGAATATATACTAAGATTCCTTTTGTCCTCATTTTTTTTTTCCCAGTTCTATTACTGACTGTCCCTGGAATGGAGGAAACCACCTCTGAGGCAGACAAAACCCTCTCTAAGCAAGGATGGGACACTAAAAAGGTAGGAGTCTCGCAGTTCAAAGCGTAGAGATTGTATTTTCTAAACACATCTAGGTAAACCAAAGCAAACTACTTGCAGAGATTAGAGATTAAATGCTGTATTTAGCAACAAGTCACTGAAGAGTAGATCAGAAAGGCACTTTAGGTGTGCATACGTGTTGGGTTACATCAGGAGAAACTCTTCAAATTTGAGCCTCGTTGGGCCCGTAAAGCAACGAAGGTGACAAATTTCTCCGCGGAGCTTTTGTGTAGAAGAACAGCTGTTCTGTAGATGTGTATTTTATCAAATAAAACTGTATCTTCAGCATTGATCTCCAGCAGTGCCTTTGCCTTTAAAAATGTCTTCCTTCTATTTCAGACTGGGTCGTCAAGACCTAAATCATGTGAAGTTCCAGGAATCAAGTAAGTTTTGAGAAAGTTTCTTTGTAGAGCACTGAGATCTTTAAGAATGAATGTCGTATATTGAATGTCACATACTGAATGCCCTCTTGCTTTTGAGCTTCCTGAAAAGTCCCTGGATGATGTAACACTGCAATAGATCCAGGAAAAGCCAGAAACTCTCTGAGTTGACCCACTGGCTATTTCACCTCTGACTGCTTTATCAGAAATACAATATATAGCTCTGTATATGGCACCTGCCGTTTAGAAAAGACTTTATAGATCTTTCCAGCCTGAAATTTAAATGGGGATGTGTCTTTTTTCTTTTTCTCTCTCCCTTATTTAGCATCTTTCCATCAGCTGACCAGGAAAACACTACAACACTGATTCCTGCCACGCATAACACAGGTGGCTCCCTGCCAGACCTGACCAACATCCACTTCCCTTCCCCGCTCCCCACACCCTTAGATCCCGAGGAATCCACATTCCCAGCCCTGAGCAGCTCCAATAGCACCGGGAATCTTGCTGCCAACCTGACCCACCTGGGCATCAGCACTGCCAGTCAGGGTAAGAGCTGTTGGTACAGATTGTCTGTAATATCTTGCTTGTCTTAAATTTAGGGAAACTTCTTTGCTGGGTGTTACTGTTTTGTCTGAGAGATAATTGCCCTTCGCCGTTGATTGACATTTCTTTGTAAGCGAGTTTTGTCAAGCCATTTCTGCACAAAAGTGAAAAATCTGTATTTAATTTTATGACTTACAAACTGCCTTTCATTTTTCTCATGTTCTTGGTGCCCAAATCCTCCTCTTTGGGTTTTTTGGTTTTTGTTTGTTTGTTTTATGTATAGCACCACAGGAGAGACTGGCATCCAAAGCTGCCTCCCTTGTGATTCGTTGTCCTTAACCCCAGCAGCACTTGGGTTATGGAAATATCTCAAGTAAACCTTTTATTTTCATTCCTTTAGAATGTTGTTGCGGTTTTTTTTTCTGTGTGAGAATTCTTCTGGAGAGAGAACCTTTCTTGCTTCACCTGAAGCAAATTTCCTCTTTTGAGCAATCAAGAATAATGTGAAGCCTTTAGGAGGCCAAGCTTAAGTTTTGAAAATATCCTGAATATTCAGGCCACGTCATAGAGCAGGGCTTTGGGAAAGAACACCTTTATTTCTCACCGCTTTCAGGGCAGTGCCTTTGTGGGGAAATTGTTGCTTTCCTGGTGATGTAATTTTTTTTTGCAAGTTCTTGTCAAGGGCGGTTGCTGTGAGAGCTGTTGAGTGTGGTGAGTCTCAGTTGTGTGTGTTCACTATTTGCTGACGCGCAAAAAGCCCAATCATTTTATTTTAAAATAACCTTAAACCGCCAACGAGCGTTATTTGCCGTGCTGGCTGTTAATAACCTACTGCTCACCTGATAATTTCAGGATTAAATTTCACTTTACAGGCAAGTGGCCTAAACTGGTGACTGCTATTTTTTACGGAACTTGACTGGGCCGTACTGGAATAGTTGGGAAGAAGGTTGAATTTTTGTCTTTGTGAGTAACAGTTGCAATGGCTTGGTTCCTAAAACAGAAACAAGGCGCCGCATCCTAAAATACGAGTGTATTTCCTGTGTTAGGCAGGATTCCCTTCCCCACTTATAAAATCCCCTCATACATTGGGAAGAGGAAATCATTCCCATCAGGTTAATGCAGGGTTAGGACTGAGCAGCTCTAGTGAAGAATGAAGCAAGAAGAGGGTTTAACCGTTGAAGTATGGAGGAGGGCGGCAGCTTTCGGCGTCTTTAACAAGTTTTCAGGTCTCAAAAAGGCCTATGTAAAGGTTCAGAGATGGACTCTCACTCAAGCAGGACTTCACACCCCTGTGCAAAGAGAACTGTTGTGTGAATAGAATGAAACAAACTTTTTTTGTTAGGCCAGATTGAGTCGCTACATTATTTATTTATTTTTTTAAATTTATTTATGCCCTACTCGTAATTAGCAAAGTAAATAATATAAAACCAAACCGGTAAGTACATAATTGCTTTGAAAACATTTCCTGATCTATCAAAGGCATAACAAATTAGAAAGATACACTCATTGATGATTTTCTGCTTCTCCTTGGAGACTGTCCCGTAGTTCAATCTTTGGCAGAGTCAGTGCTTGGTGCTTTCTTGACTATTATTTCCACACCCTTCTTGCCTCTCTTTATCTTCTAGCCCTTTACCCAAAAACACAAAGGCTTTTGAGCCTTTTGCAGGAGCTCTGTGTTGCGCAGCCGTGTCCTCAGCAGCCCCAAGAAAAGGTGGGGAAACAAATACCTGTGAGGTTAGGGAGAACTGCCAGCCACCCAGAGCAGAGCTTCGTGCCTTTGAGTTCGGTGGGTCGCTGACATGTTCCGTGAGACGGTGTTGATTTTGAAAACACAGCAAGGGGAAGCCAGGCAAGCTTCAGAATCTGCGCAGTTGGAGCCAGTTTGCCTGCTGGCTCCTTGGCAGCCCGGGCTTCCTGGCTCCCTGGCAGCTTGCCTGGAAGCCCTGAAGGTTTGCCAAGCGCCTGGGAGCTCGCAGGCTCCTGTGAATTCCTCCTTTCTGGCAGCTCTGGGAGAACAGCTCACTCGTTAGATTGTCCTGAAATCACTTCCCAGGGTGTCTCGGTTCCTCTAGGGTGAGGCAGAAAATAGGGGAGGGTTCAAAACTTCCAGATTTTTGTCTCGAATTTGAAGAAAATGACAATACATGGATTGTTTATCCTTACAGCCTGCTCAGTCCTGGCTCTTTAGAGTGTGAAGGATATTTCCTGCCTTCCTGTGCGCTGCTGTGCCATTAAAAATGGAGTACTTCCTGTGTAACCAGTTTTTCTTCTGCATTTTCCATTAAATAAGTGTTTGCTTTTATAATATCTCAAGTGCCTTCTGATTAGCCTTGTTATATGATCTGTTATCTTCTTCCTGAAGTTTCAGCCCTTGCAAATGGAGCAGAATGTGCTTTTCCTGGGGTCAGCGTGTGCAGCCGGGGAGTGAGAATGATCCCTGTGGTTTCTGTAAAGCCCCGAAGCCTCTCTGCCGATTTCGATTTTGTGTCGGTATCTGTGCACGAATCCTGGTCCAGGATAAACCACAGGGATCTTTCTCCCGTCCTGATGCTCTTCAGCCTGACAAAATGAATTGTAAATTGTCTTAACGAGTTTCAGCCTGGTTGGCCGAGGCACATTCAGCACTTTGCATTAAGTGGTTCTCCACTTAGGCCTTTCATTTTTCATCATTTAGGTAATTACCTCTATACAAGTATCAATAATCCATTGCCCTGTTCCCATTTAAGCCGTGCTGGTGGTTTTTTTTATTTTTGGTTGTTTTTTTCCTTCCTGGCAGGAATGACGACGACGCCAGCCCCGTCCCAGCAGCACCGTCAGCCGACTGTCAGTCCCCTGTCCCTGGGCGCGGACTCACGGCGACCACAGTCGCAGCAGATGTCTCCCACGCTCTCCCCTCTGTCACCAATCACTCAGGTAGGAATTTACTTGGAGAATTAATTATTTATTTTTTTAAAAATCCCAGACGAGGGAGGAGCTGGCTGTATCTTCATCTCTCTTGCTCTGTAATTTTCTTCTTTAAGTGTATTTGTTAATTTAGAGCCTTAAAAAGGGAGTGGTTCATAGAGGGGACAGATTTAACTTCTGCTTTTATAGAACTGTGGGGAAAAAACCCCATCTATTGGGATGCTTTTCTGCAATGGTATTGTCCCAATGTCAGTGGTGAAATTTGAAAGACACTTCTCTAATTGATGAGAGAAGCTCAATTAGCTTTGTTAATTGATTTTGTAAGTGGGACTCTGCGACTGCCTGTGTTGTCTGTTCCTGACCTGGGCATTCAGCTGGGCTTTGGGAATGTGTCTTTCTTGTACACTGGAGGCGATAGTAAGATGTTTGAAACGTGTTCTTGGCTGTTTCTGAACCTTTTGGTAAGATTTTTGGGTTTTTTTTTAAATGCAAGATGAGATCGAGTTAGTACAAGTTTGCTTGGGGTGAAACTTGAGGTGCTTGAAAATGGAATTACCTGCCAGCGTGGATGATTTTGATTGTTCTTTTTCAGGCCGTGGCTATGGATGCATTGTCTCTGGAGCAGCAGCTTCCCCCATACCCCTTTTTTACCCAGACAACTTCCCAGCAGCAGCAGCAGCAGCCCCAGGTGGCGAGTACCCTGCCTCAGAACACTCCTCTCATGCAGAGCTCGGGCCTTCAGCGAGGAACGCAGCTCCCGCCTCTCTCCGTCACCGTCCCCTCCACCATCCCACAGTCCCCCCCGGGCAGCCAGAGCCAGCCCTCCATGGGAATAGACATCAACTCGGTAAGCGTGGGCAGGGCTGGAAGGGAGCGAGAGCTTTCCTTTGGAAAACCTGGCAAAAAATGCAGCCTAGTGTCAGGGATAAGCTGGACAGCCCTTGTAATAAATACACTTTTTAGGCAGAGCCTGAAGCAGACTTAGAATGATTTGGGTTAAATTCACATTTAAATGTTTTCTGGAGGAAAACTGGGGTTTAACGTGTGTTTAGGGTGGCTGTAGTTCCGTAAAACGGTGGCCCTTGTGACTCCATGTTTGATCAGACCAGCTTAAATATATCAGCCTGTATTTTATGCCTTGCTGCTGCTGTTGCACTGACAGGTTTTCAGGCTGTTAAATGTCATGCACCCCCAGCACAGTGTACGTTACACGCCGTGTTAGAGACCAGAGGGAGGAGCTAACAGAGATTCGATAAAGAAACCTGCTAATAAGCATTTTCCCAAAGTTGGAGGGAACTGGGTATTTTCCTCTACTTCCTGTATTTAGCACCCTTGCATTTTGAGGACTTTTAGAGCATACATTACTACCTTCAAAACTCAGATTTGTGGCTGCCTTCAGGTGCGCAGAAGACGAGGAGTGTGCACACTGGGACACGTGAGGATTTCTGGACAGATTTCTCTTCTTGCTTGTTTTAACATGGTCTGGTATGAAACGTTCTGTCTGTCTGGGCAGACGAAAACCCAAAATGCAGAGCAGGAGGGAGGGTTCCAGGCTACCAAGGGAAGAATTTCACAGCATGTTCTCTGCTCCTTCTGCCCTGCTGTGTGGGATCTCGGTTGTCTGACCTCTTGTGTCCTCCTGGCAGTGTCGTAGTGACAGTAATTTATTTGAGGAGAAATCAGTGTCTGTTGATCCTAGCACTTGATCGTGGCTTTAATTAGTGGATGAAATTTTGAACAGTTTGTGCTGATGAGTGCTTCTTGAGAGAAGCTGCTTCCCTTTCGGGGCTGGAAGGGGAAGAGGGAAGGAGAACTCCAGCAGTGGGAAGGTACTGACCCCCCCAAAATGTGTCGCCACGTTTTGATTCTAATATTCCCGTAGCTACAGATAATTCTGACTTCCATTCTTTGCTTTCTGTGTGGCTTTCCTCATCCTAAAACTTCTTCACGACCTTAATTTTTCAGGGTGCTGTGCTTGTCTCTTAAAGCAACTGAAATAATTCATAAATAACCTTCAGTTTAACTCTAGTTTATCAAAAAGCCGTCTGAGCTGTGTTAGGGTCCCACTGCCAACCTCTAGTTTTTGTAAAGCAATATTGAAATTAATTTTGCTGTACTTTGGGTGTCTGCTTAAAGTGTGTAAGTAGCAATGCAGGGAGTACAAAGACAGTTGTGTGTTTGGGGGTTGGTTTTTTGTTTTTGAGATTTCCAGAATGGGGTGTGAGGAAGCTTTGGTAGTGCAGCGTCCTCCCACCCTGAGAGCTGTCTGGTTAAATTACTCTTTTTCTTAGAACCTGGATTGTAAGTTTTCCTCAATCATCTGTTCATTTCTAAAGGAAATATAATGAGGAAAGCTGTACTATTCCTGTTAATTGGTGCAACATTCTACTCTAAATGCCATTAGGATCATTAATTTGTTAATTCCAGGGTTCTGTGTGACCAAAAAAAAAAGGTAAATCTTTGAAAATGTGTTCTCCTGAAGACTGAGAACAATGTAAATAGCGGTAATGTAAACCTGCAAAACGCAGTGTGAGTTGTCAGACGGTGTCTGTTCTGTGTCCTGGGGTAAAATGCAGCTCGGAGAAGGATTCCAGGGTACACACTTCCATCCTGATAACGAACCCAGGCTGTTTAGGACGAGGCAGAGTCAAGTGAGGAGGATTTCCAGAGCAGTGTAAACACAGCTTAAGGATGTGTGGGTACGGAAGCTGAATTAAAGAATGCATTACATTATTTTTGAGTTATTCCCAGCTTTCAAGACTTTTTATTTTTTTGCTCCTGAATCCTTGGCTGACCAGATTTTTTTTTTTATTTTTTATTTTATTTTTTAACTTGAGCATAACAGAGAACAGTGAGAAAATACTTTCACCAGTTTTGCTTGTATGACAGCCCTGCCCTGCTCTCAGCCCTACGGTCAGACGCGAGAATTGCTGAAGAGGATGGTTTCCCCCAGCTTCCTCCAGCTGTGCGTGCCAGAAGTTTTGAGAATTTTCCAACCTTCCATCGATCCCATGGTCTTTAATTCTGTGTTGTTCTGTAGGCTTCACTCCAGCAGTACCGCAGTAATGCTGGCTCCCCAGCCAACCAGTCTCCCACCTCTCCTGTCTCCAATCAAGGCTTCTCTCCTGGCAGCTCCCCTCAAGTAAGGGACTCTGTGCTTCCACAGGCCTTGCTTCTCGTGTTTGTTTTTAGTTGAGTCTCTCCATTACTGACCCATAGTTGTCTCACTGTAACTCTGTGTGCCTCATGCATTACCGGTGTCTCATCTTGTTCGCAGTTTCATTCAGTTCCAGAGTTTTTCAATAGCTGGTGAATTGCCTTGTTGTTGACCAACGCTGTTAAAACGCAGTGATTTTGTAGAATCATAGAATGGTTCGGGTTGGAAGGGACCTTAAAGGGCCTCCAGTGCCACCCCCTGCCCTGGGCAGGGACACCTCCCACCACACCAGGTTGCTCCAAGCCCCCTCCAACCTGGCCTTGAACCCCTCCAGGGATGGGGCAGCCACAGCTTCTCAGGGCAACCTGGGCCAGGCTCTCACCACCCTCACACCAAACAACTTCTCCCCCAGATCTCATCTCCATCTCCCCTCTTTATGGTGTCAAACCCTCCCCCCTCGTCCTGTGGCTCCTCTCCCTCCACTTTCTTTGGGGACAGAACCCCCCAGGTAGCCCCTTTTTTCCAATTAGCAATTCCTCATAAGAGCTGACAGATAATGTTGAGAGTGCAGGGGAGGGAGAGAGGATAAAACCAGTGCCCCCTGCAGCAGGCTAACTCCTGTGGCACTGAATGTCACTTGTGTGACTGAAGGCATTTCCTTCAGGACCTTCTTTGACGTGGGAATGTACACTTTGAAAGAAAACACTGGAGAAAACACTCTTAAAATTAGCAGTTGTATCTTGTGGCTGGCAAGGAACGGGTTAGTAAACGCGCTTTCTTGCACGCTGGCTGGCATGAATTCCTGTGTGTGTATGTACTCATACATCCCTGTGTCCTGTAGGCAACTCAGAGCTTGGTGTGTGTGTAAACTGGTGAGAGGGAACTTTTCTCTGCCAGCAGCAAGACAGTTAGAAACACGGCAGCCTTTAGGGGTGCCCCTGACGTGAGGGAGTTGAGGGCATTTCCAGCGCAGAAATATTCCGATGCTGCTGAGCCAGCTCCACGTGGCTCCCCTTTTCCTAAATCCCACCTGTAGAAACGAGGTGCAGGAAATAAATTCTGCTGGAGCATCGCAAGAGACTCTGAAAATACGTTTTCTGTTTCATCATTTACCGTTGAAGGCTGTAAGGAGGATCCTGTCTAAGTAAGTGCTGCCCCTTCATGGTTCCAAAGCAGAAGCTTCGCCTCTCCTTGCCATTAGCCAGAGACAGGTCACTGGTAAGCTCAGTGTTAGATCCGAGTGTCAGGACTGTCTGGATTTTCCTAACCCTTGCTTAATTGCTTCTTAACCTCTCTCTCTTCCCCCTGCTTCTCCTGGTTCTGCTGGGTCCTGTGTGTGGCTCAAAAGAAAACAAGTGACCTGACCCCTCCAGGCTGTCGCGTCGAGCGGAGCCGTTGCCAGTCCCGCTGCAGAGTCTCAGCTCCAGTCCCCACTTGGGCAGGGCACCTGATTTTTGATTTGTGGCGTTGATTTTTCTTTCCCCCTCGCATTCTCTTGGTTTTGTCCACAGGCTCGTTGCCCAAGGTGCTGGGGTGCAGCAGGCAACCCCCCAGCGCAGCACACACTGGGCTCTCATTTTTCCCTCCTGGGCCTGTTTTACCCTGTAACCACTTGGTGTTTTCAAGTGGGACACCGTAACTCTGCCTGGAAGGAAGAGGGTTTATTAATACTGTTTACTTGAGTAGTGGCCCCTTAAAAATACCCCCACAGTCCTTGTATTTTTGGTAAATTAAAAATGAGAGAGCTTTTCCTGCCTCTGTCAATGAACCAAAAGGCAGTCGTGGCGAGTGAGCCGTCTGTGGCGGTGGTCACAAATATTAAGTGTGGAGAGAAGCAATGAGGGAAGAAAAAAAACCCAGCTGGGATGAAAAATTGGGGTTGGTTGTGATTATGGAGGCAGCTCCCAACCAGCAGGATCCATCAGCCTGTAGAGTTTTCTGCCAGGAGCAGTAGAAGCAGGTTGGTTCCAAGAGCAGAACGTGCCCATTCTGGACCAGTTTGGCACTGGCTGATGGGGGCAAGGTGTGACTGGGTGGGTGTCCTCCCCTTGCTCCCTGTTCTCTGATGAATTTTAGGTTAAATGGTTCTGCAGTGTATCCGTATCAGGAGTGACATCCTCTAAAACCAGAAATCTGCGCTTTGATTTTTACCACGTACGGTTCATTCACCAGAAGTTTTGTGTTTGTTTAATTTTTTCAATGTATTTGTTCAATTATTTATTTACTCTTTCCCCCACCTCTCCAAATCTATTTGCTCTGGTGGGTTTGGTTTTTTTTTGAGAAGTTTTGTGTTTGTTACACGAAGGGTTTCCTGTTCAAACACGAATTGAAAAGCTCTGCTTGTAGCTCTCGGCTTGGTGTTTGCATGGCTTTGTCATTGACAACGGCTTGTTATTCCTCCTTTGCTTTTCTCCTCTAACACCTGGCACACTGTTCCAATTAGCTAGAAATCTGCTTTTTGGGGGGGGTTCTTTTTGTTGTCTTTTTTGTTTTCAGTAGAATGGCTGTTTACTGGATAATATGGTATGTATTTTTAGATGAATAATTTAAGCCAGGGGTCTTGTGGTTTGTGTTTGTGTTGGTTTTTTGTTTTGTTGGTTTTTTATTATTCCTTGCAGTCACCACATCATTAACCCCAGAAGATGTACTGTTGACAAAACAGACCTCATCTAGTGTTTCTGGAGGAGCTGGTGTTAGCAAGATGTTTTTCACAGAGTCGCTGATAAATTATTCTAGGACTCTGAAGTGTTGAAGTAATGACATTTCCAGTTGATTTCCTTTGGGAGTTTCAGTGCTTACAGATGTAATAACCCATGTACTTTAGAGCTGAGGAATAAACACGGGCTGTATGTTTTGTTAGGAGTTGCCAACCTAGACTTGCATGAAGAGATTTTTGGTCTCCTCTTCGTTATTTTTCGTGGTGCTCGTGCTTTTTAGGACGGGAACGACGTTTAGTGGAATGCAAAGGCTTCAGGTTTTGCCCGACTTCTGAAAAGCTGCTGTAAAAATGCCATGTTGGAAGTGAAAAGGAAGAAAACCCAAAACCTTGATCCTCTTTGGAGCTCTTAAATGACTGCGACTCCATTCTTTTTAAAGAAGTAGCACGCCTAAGCAGGTTGAGTGATGTGGAGTTGGAAGTGAGTCAGAGAGCAGGGGTTTAAGGAAAAGTGTGGTTGTTTTAAGTGTGAGGTGGCTCTTGCTGGTGGTGTTTGAGGATTTCCTCCTACCCCCTGCCTTTTGCGAGGGATAGAGAAGCCACTGCAGTTTTGAGGACCGGAGGATAAACTGGAAAACCGGTTCCGATTACAACCCTTTTCCATCTTCACCCGTTCTAAGGAGGGCACGGAGCAGGGCCTTGAGCTGCGAAGATGTCCCTGTTGTGTGCTCATTGCTGTGAGAGCTCAGAAACGCCCAGGGAAGTCAATCAAGATGTGATTTTTGCCCATAAAAGCCTATTCTTGGCTGGGGCTGTATATAATGGGCCTTAAGGATGAGCTGCCTTCATTTGGTTTAAATCATTTCTTACCCAGAAGTTACGCTACGACCTTCTCCGACAAGGATTTGCCGGCAGTTGTGGGGTACCCTCCCCGACTCTGCCAGCGTCGTGCTTTGAAGTGGGGGTCCCTGAGGCTTCTCCTTCCAGTCCTGCCCTTACCCAGCGCCGTTCGGAGGCAGAGTGCCGGAGCTGCCACGCTGGGGCCAGTTCTTGGACCAACTGGGCTCTGCTGGGCAGAGCTGGGCAGCGCCACGGCGTGTGCTGAGCTTTCAGCCACCGTCCCCCACCGAGTCCCCCCTCCTCAGGCTGCGAATTCCTCCCTTCGGGTCACTTTTTATGCGAAAGCAGCCATATAACGGGGTGGCTGAGTATTCTGGCTTGAAGGTGGGAAGGTTTTTTGTTTGCTCTAAAAGAATATATCGTGGCTTCTGTCCCAATAGTCCCCTCTCGTGGAGGTTGTGGGCAATTTAGGGTGGGTTGCTTTGTTGTTTTTATTTTTTTGATACAAGACTCCATTCTTTTTCCTTGAATGCGACCTGCAAGGAAGCTGATAGACTAATAGATTAGACAGACTAATCCTGGAAAGGGGGGAGAATGCTGAAAATCTGATGTTGGCTGAAATTTTTACCTTCACCATCGTGGACATCTCATCCTGGTTTTGAGTATCTCAGTCTTTGCCTGCAGTCAGTGCTTGTAGCTGCGGTGGCACCTGGGACCCCCCTCTGGTATTTCCTGGGCTTTTGCTTAATTTCATCTGCTGCTGAGGTTTCTAGAGGGGGCAGATTTGTAGCTTTCCTCTTTGCGTAGCGTTTTCTGGCATGAGAGGCACCGAATTCTTCTTTTCTGGTCAGGATTGATACAAACTCTCGGTGCAAATTGTCTTTTACAGAGTTTTGTCAGCAGATGTTTTGTCTGCAGCTGGAGTCCCGGGAGGATTTGGGATAGTTTCAAGTAGGAAGTGATCTCTCTGGGATTCCCTCTGTATCTGGTGGTTTTTTGGGAGGGCACTGACTACTGTTAAAGCACTGCCCCCCGAGTTCTTGTTCACCTTTAGAATAACTGCTAAACAGTGGAAAATAACTGCTAAATGCTTGTCGTGCTGGAGGGGGCAGTAAATTAGCAAGGCTGGGGAATCCCTCCGGAGATTCTTGCCTTCGACTTGCCGATAACGTGCTTTCCCGGGTTTTCTTCCTTCACTTTTCTGACCCGCAGCTGAAGTGAAATGACTTTAAAGTGTCCCTTTCCTCTCGGCACGTTGTCGTCTCGGTGAAGCCGGCCGTCGGTTGAGCCACGAGGTCGCAGAGGCAGTGAGCTGTNCCCCCACCAACCCACCCAATTCCCAAAGAAGCTGAAGGTGCAGAGCGATTCGATTTCCCGTGTTCCCTGGTGCACTGTTTTCATAACTCCGAAGTTTTACGTGTTGTCTGTCCTCCCCCAGGAAGTTTGTTTGCTTTCACCTGCCTGTATTCTTGTGTCACCAAAAAAGGGCAGCGTAACGTGGAAGGATTTGTTGTCTCAGAGGGGAAATACTGCCCCTTCGATGAATTTGCTGGCGGTTTAGTGGCGGTTAATAACGAAGGGCGCTGCTAATTAACGCTGAGAAGAGCAGTCCGAAGGCTGGAGTCACTCGCACGCCGTGGGGGACGTCTGTTTGTGAGATTTTTTGCACCATAAAGACTCTGTTTTGTTTTCAGCATTCTTCCATTCTGGGGAGTGTATTTGGTGACTCCTATTATGATCAGCAGATGACAGCTAGGCAGGCTAATGCCCTATCCCATCAGGTGAGCAAATTCATCTCAGATTTTCAGCTATATTTCGGCCTCTTGCAGCTTAAAATAAATATAGACCAACTTCTGATTATTCTGTGTGAGATCCCATTTTGTCCACGTAGTTTTACTTTGGTTATTTTTGATTTGCAATACTCAGGGATTTCTTTTCTTCTTCCTTTATTTATTTTGTTCTCCCTGCCCCTTCCTTCCTCTCCTGAGGTAGCAGCATGAATTATGGGTTGGTTGTTGGGGTTGGGTTTTTTTTTTGTTGTTGTTGTTATTTTCCTTTGTTTTAAAGCTACCTTTTCTTCTGTTTTTATGGTATCAAAAGCAACTCTTTTATTTTTGCATCCATCCTCTCCTCCTTGCCCCTGCACTCTGAATTTGGCAGTAAAGTGAAATTCCGACCGCATTTTGATCAACGAAACCTAAAGATGAATTTGTTTGCCTGTCTCTGTCAACGTTACTCCCCCTCCTTGAGCTTTGTAAGTTCTTTTTGCTCTATTTCCCGATGGAAACGAGTAATAATTCCTTTGTGCCTTGGTCTTCAGCTGGAACAGTTTAATATGATAGAAAACGCCATTAGTTCCAACAGCCTGTACAGCCCTTGTTCCACCCTTAACTACTCCCAGGCAGCCATGATGGGACTCACCGGCAGTCATGGCAGCTTGCAGGACTCGCAGCAGCTCAACTACTCCAGCCATGGAAACATCCCCAACATCATTCTTACAGGTGAGGGAAGAAAAAAAGAATACATATATACACATATCTGTATCTCCAAGGACTAAACCCACCCGCCCGTTGGTGTTTCCCTTCCTCGGGCGATGGCTCGCTGCCGGCCGAGAAGGTGAAACTAAGGGGTGGTGTTGGCTTTGAGGGTTTTGTTTCCCAGTTCATGGTAGGTGTCTGGTGGATTCCCCGCTTGCCAGGGAGCCTGACAGCTCTTCCTCGCTCCCAGCAAACAGGGAGAGCTGCTGTGGGAGCGCTCGTGTGCCCCTTGGCCAAGAAGGCCAATGGCATCCTGGGGGGCATCAAGAAGAGTGTGAGCAGCAGGTGGAGGGAGGTCATCCTGCCCCTCTGCTCTGCCCTGGGGAGGCCACATCTGGAGCACTGGAACCAGTTCTGGGCTCCCCAGTTCCAGAAGGACAGGGAACTGCTGGACAGGAGACAGCAGAGGCCCNCCACCTGGACACGTTCCTGTGGGACCTGCTCTGGGTGACCCTGCTCTGGCAGGGGGGTGGAGGAGATGGTCTCCAGAGGTCCCTTCCAACCCCAGATCAGTCTGTGATTGTCCGTAGCCCTTCCCTGCCTCTCCATTTACTGCACCCTCTGCCACAGCGAGGGAGAAGTGGCAAAAGCCACATTCCTTCCTCTGCTGCTCTGCTGGAGCTCAGCAGCCAAGGGGGGTAAGTGTCACATACGGTGGCGAAATCTGGGCACGGTTGGACAGTTGGAAGCAGTTTCTGGCCAGGCCACTGAGAAAAGTGTAGCTCCATCCCCATTTCCCTCAAGGACCCTGCTGATTAGACTCATGTAAATTAAGGTAATTCCTCCTCAAGCTGAGGGGGAGAAAAGGGACTCAAGTGATGTCACTTTGTGTCCCTGGAGGACACGTGGTGGGTGATTGTGACGTTTTTGAGACGCTCTGACGAACGTGTAATTCATCCTGCTGGAGAAAGGAGGGCGGGTGTTTCTCATCTGAACTTCAGCCTGAGTTCAATGAGTTGTCCCCGAATTTTTTGTGAGCTCCTCTGCCTGGGCAGTGTCATTTCCTGACTCCTCCTGTCACCTTTCTCTCCTCCTTCCCCGCAGTGACGGGAGAATCCCCTCCCAGCTTATCAAAAGAACTGACCAGCTCCTTGGCAGGAGTGGGAGACGTCAGCTTCGACGCGGATTCCCAGTTCCCTCTGGATGAACTCAAAATTGACCCTTTAACCTTGGATGGACTTCACATGCTCAACGACCCAGACATGGTCCTCACCGACCCCGCCACAGAGGACACGTTCAGGATGGACCGGCTGTGACGCGGAGGGGACACCGGGAACCTGGGAATGACGCTTGTTCCTGGAGCCCAGCCCAACTGGAGAGTCCGATGGGTCAGTGGTGTGGGAAGAGGAGCTGCTGGGAAGCGGTGGCTCCGTCCTGTACAACCTGTACCATGAGTAAAGCTTGTCGTTCTGAGCTTGCAGCGCTGCAGCCCCCTACTCCCCGTCGCGCCGTTCGTCACCCCTTACCCCCTCATTAATGAGAAAGGAGTTTCCATCAGCCTTTTCCTCTCCAGAGCCCTCCCCCCCTTCCCCCACCCCCCCTTTAAGGCTCCAGCGTTAAGTTGTCAATTTATCCTTTGCACTAGAAAAGGGGATGGGGTTTGGTTTATTTTTTCTGGGGGGGACACAGGGGAGGAAGGTTCAGAGCGAAGGGTAAAGCACTTCTTTCAAAGATACCAAATTATCAGCTGCTCTTTGAGTGAGACGGGGAGTGATGACTGTCCCCTGCCCCCCGTGTCGTGTGTGTGTGTGTGTGTGTGTGTGTGTGTCCCCACAACAAATCAAATCTCTGCGTTGGCACCTTCTGGGGACAGGGAAGGGGGACACACGGAGGGGACGGGGATGGGG
>VXBJ01003146.1:1404881-1438130 GCA_013400055.1 Nycticryphes semicollaris | reverse complement strand
GGCCCCGGGTGGGCCCGGCTCCGCACCCGAGTCGGGAGACGGGGTCGCCGCGGCATCCACGGGGAGACACTCGCGGGCCCGGGCACACACAAGGCCTTGGCACGGTCGTGAGATGGGCGCACGCACCGCCCAGGCCCATGCGTGGCCTAGGCCTGCTCACAGCCTGGACCCACACACAACCTGGACCCACTCACAAACCAGACCCACTCATGGCTTAGGCCCACACGCAGCCCACACCTCACAAACCAGGCCTACTCATGGACTGGACCCTCTCATCGCCAGACCCACTGAAAGCCTGGACCCCCACATAGTGCAGACCCAAATTAGCCCAGGCCAACCAAGCTCAGCCCCACTCACAAACCAGACCCACATATGGTCTAGGCCTATTCTCAATCCACACCCACTCACAGCCTGAACCCACTGGTGGCCTATGCCCATTCTCAACCCAGACCCATTCTCAACCCAGATCCACTCACAATCCAGACCCACTCACAACCTGGACCCACACACAACTGAACCTGCTCAGAATCTGGATCCACTCATGGCCTAGGCCCAGCCACAGACCAGGCCCACTCACAACCCAGACCCATTCACAGCCCAGGTCCATCCAGGGCCGCCATCTGCCCTGTCTAATGTGGGCCCACAGCCATGCTGGCCTGGCCCCTGCCACGCTGCTGGGTGGCTTGGAGATGCCCCAGTGCTCAGTTGCTCTCCCAAGTTACCCTCCACACCCACAGAGAACCTTGGGGTCTGTGACGCCCTGGTGGAGCTAGGCCAGACACAGCTTCGGTCAAACAACAGCCCTCTTATCCCCTTTTCCCATGCTGTGGGATGGGGTCCTCCCCACTGGGCTCTGGAGGCGAGCAGCCCCACTGAAGAGCCACACTGGATAATTTATGAGCAGGCAGCTTGGGAGTGCAGTGCGTTCACTCATCAATAACACATGAAATAAAAGCGCACCTCCGCTCCGGCCTAGCAAAGCTTCTGCTGTGCATTAGGAACTCCATTAGGAGCCATCAGGGATCCCGTTTTCCTAAAAAGCTGATGGATAAAGAGATGCTGAGAGGATGCTGCAGCACTGGGGGGAAGGAGAGGGGTCTAATGAATGGAACTGTGGTCTCGGCCACATGGGTGGAGACAAATAGGTTTGGAAATGCTGACGGTGCATTATGACAGCAAGCCAAACACCATTTTGGGGTGAGATTTCCGTCTTTATTGTGGTTTTAGCACTGCTTTAGGGAAAACAAAGTATTGTATTGAATGGATTTGTTTTACATGAATACTTCTCTGTTTACAGCTTCCAAGAGCAGAAGAAATCATACCTATGATAAATAAAACTAGAAATATGCCCAGGTCCTCTCTATTTCCTCCATAAAATAAACTGCTGTCTCCTTGCTCGTGTCCCCAGCCTCACACCCTGCAGCGCACGTGGTTCTGGAGTGAGGACAGCCTTTGTGCCCAGCCTTTGTTTACCACCATGGCTATCCCAAGGAGAACACCCGTAGACAAGGGCAGTTTATTCCTCTTTCCTGATAATGGCACATTCATTCTTCTGAGGAGGCTCACCATCCTCTCTGGAGAGCTCAGCAGCGAGCTTTTGCATTGTTTTCTGTACCAGGCCAGCTTTGGGGAGAGAGTTTGAGTAAAGTGGATAGCAGTTTGCGTAAAGTGGATGCAAGAGGATATTAAAGTAGGTCACGGTTTTTCAGCTATTGCTGCCATCCCACTTGTGGCCTAGGTATCCAGAAATACCACGAGGCATCAAACACTCTGAGCAGGACTATCAGATCTCCTGATATGGAGCAGAGCAGAGCTGCCTGCTCATCCTGGACACCTTTTGAGTGATGCTGCCATGTTTGGGTTGAGTGTATGGTGCTTCTGCCTTAGAAAAAAATAAGATTAGCCCTTGGGTACAGTTCCTGGATTCTCACGGACAATATTGAACACAAGCCTAGGCCTGAAGAAACGCTTGTGCACCTGGAAGCTCATCTGCTTTCTCCAAATATATCAGCTGGCCTAATAAAAAATATCGCCTCTCTATACAAACCTTATGACCCTTATCTAGTCATTAACATAAACACGGCAGCTTCTCAGCTCATCCAAATCACCACAGCTTTGCCGATTTACGCTGACCACGTATTTGCCCCAGACCGAACAAATACAAATATTCCTGTCAAAGCACCATAGCAATAAATACATTTCACAAGGCAGATGATTTCCTTCCCCATCACAGTTCAGAACATGATATTCATAATGCTGTAAATTCTTCAGAATAATGATCAGATCTTAATATTTATCTGCAGCGTAACCAGCCCGCATTTTTGGGCTCAGATCCATAAATCAGGACCCCTTGCACCACTTAATTCTTCTGTTTTACATACTGGGCAGTGGTGGGATGAAGGTTAGCTGGTGAATGGCCAGAGTTAGAAGCAGAGCTTGGTGCTTCTGATGGGCAGTCCAGGCAGCTGGAGGTGGCATCTGGCTGCCTGTCACTAAATGTCCTCCTCCCAGCTCTGCCTGGTACCCCTCAGCAAATGCCCAGGCGGCTGCTGGGATGGGAAACCACAAAGGATGCAGGTCTGTTCTGCAGATGTCCCAGAAAAACCTAATAACCCCGATTCCGCCTACGGTATTAAAAATACCTTGGCGTGTTCAAATGTGCCACTTTGTAAATTCCTGCAGCCTGGAAGATGAGTCCTTCTCCTCACATTTTCTTGTCTTCCCCGCTATGTCTTGTCGATGCCTTGTGACACCGCAGGGGAAGGCTCTAAATTCCCTTTGACTTGGAGGTTTGCTTGTGTTAGCTGCTGAGTGATCTGAAAATGGACCCAGGAATCCTCACCCCTCGCTTGCTGCTCCCTTCCCTCTGTGTTTGCTGGCTTGGAGCCAGGGAGCACGTATGGCGGGGGGGGATATATGATGGAGGTACCCCAGCACGTCCCCATGCCGAGGTCAAGGGTGCTCACCATTGGTACTCAGGCAAACCCGCAACACCTTACATCAACAGCAAACAGTCACCCAGTGCTTGGTGTCCTGCCTGCGTTCAGTCTGTGGGTGGCAAAGCCAAGCAAAGCATGGGACACAGGGTGGCATTTCTTGGGGACAGTGCGTGGAGCTGGGCTGGGTCCCATCCCTGGGATGCTGCCCTGGCTCCTGCACAGCCCAAGGGCTCCTGGGCTGGGTGCTCACCCTCCAGTCTGGGTGCTCACCCTCCAGGCCTGCTGCCCAGGTGGCTGCTGCTCGGGTTGCCCTGAAGAAGGTGCTGCCTGCCCACAGGACTCTTGTGGTTGGGCTGGTGAAAAACAAGCTGAGGAGACCTCTGGCTTCATTGTCCTCTTCCCCACAGGCTGCAGGACAACCATGCCTTCATGTCTTCCCTTGCTGGGCCAGACCACTTGGCCCTAGCACCCTAGCAGCCCAACATCCTGGCACACCAGCAGCCTGGCCCCTTTTCTACCTCACTGCCCCAAGTGTGGCTGTGCAACATGGCAAGGGAAGCATCCCAAGAGCAGGCAAAGGGTGTCCCTTCTCCCCCACACCCACCAGCAGTGTTCCTCAACCTATCATGGTGCAGGCTTAGTCTCAGCCCAGTACCCCTCCACCCCGCCAGGCACCCAAACTGGGGTGGTCACGCCATCCCTGAGGAATGACCCCACATGCAACACCTGAATGAACTTGGGGGTGCACCAACCCTCCCCAAAATGCCCCAGAGCCAGGACACTGCCTCACGGTGGGCAGGAGGTGATAGAGGGGCTGTGGCTGATGGGGCAGCTGGTGACAAGCCCACCAGACCCCTATGCTTTGAAGGGGAACTTCCTCCCCAGCCTTTGCAGAGCCAAAGTGCTTTGTACTCAGCCCTGGCCTTTCCTCTCAGGGTTTGAAAGCACTTTCCAAGCCCAAATTAATTCTGCTGCAGCAGCTGCCCTCCTGCACCACAAAGCAGGGCTGCCGGTACCCCTCAGGTTACACAGCTGCGTTGCCGGGGCTGATTTTCCCCTGGGCCAAACTCAAGCCCCTGAGGTGGTATGGGAGGGCAGCACATGGTGCCTCCCACCCTCCCCTTATCCCTAATACCCACACAAGCTCCCTGGAGCTGAGAACTGCAGCGATGCCCGTGCCATGGCACCCTCTACTTGGAAAATCCATCTGTCCCCCCCAGCCTTTCTCCCCATCCCAGGAAAGATGCTCCACGTGGGGTGTATGCCTGAGGGAAACCGGGATGCCCTCAGGTGGACGGGATGTTCAGCCCTCACCCCGGGTGCTGTCAGGGAGCTGGAGGGATCCAGGGTGCAGGACCCCACAATGGGCCCAGCGGGAGGGTGGGCTGGGGCCGGACGGGCACACCGCCTCCCTGCAGGGCATTAATAATTAAACAGGCGTGTCGGGCTCAGATGGCAGCTCTTATTTAAGGAGCCGATATAAATACCGCCCAGACAGCACTCATGGAGCACCTAAAAAAGTCCTGGCTGTCTCGGCCCCTCCAGAAACAGCTCCGAGCTCTGCAGAACCAGTGATCAGCACCGGTGGTCACCAGCATCCTGTGGAGACAGGACTGCCCTGGGCTCTGAGTATTGGAGGTGGCAGCATCTGGGGCAGTCCTCTGGTCACCCTCTGTGTCTCAGTTTCCCTTGGCAGCGGGGACCTGCCTCAGCCCTGTGGTGGCAAGGGTTTTGGGGACCAAGCACAGGGGTGCCCTGTGCCCTGAGTTGTTGGCACTGAGTGAGAGCTGGGAGTAGTCTCTGCCAACGCACCTCCTGTCCCCCCAGGTGCCGGGGGAAAGCCACCCCATGTTCCAGTGGCTGTCAAGTGTATTTCTGTGTTTGTGCTGGTGGTGAGTGGACCCCAGACCCTGATCCCCCCTGGTCACAGCTACCTGGGGACACCCCTCCAGGGTCGGGGACTCTCAGCCTTCAAGGAGAGCTCAGTCCTCCCCCTCCCTACCTGGGGTCCCCAAGACCCCCACCCCAGAGCTGCCCCATCCCTATTGAAGGGGAGGTGCAAGAAGGGCCGGGATCACTGAGACAGCTGCCACCTGGGGTATAACGGGGACCCCCCCATCCTGGGCATCACCCCCCTCATCAACATCCTGGACCCCCAGGAGCAGGCAAGGAGCTGGAGCATGCTGCAGGTGGGAGGGATGGGGCTGTCACATTGTCCCCATTGCAGACGGGCGGCAGCAAGCCGCTTGCTGCAGTCCTGCTTGCTGGCTCTGCAGCGTGACTCAGCACAGCCTCTCCCAGCTCCCAGCCCCTTCCTCCAGCCCCAGAGGGGGACGGCACACACTCTCCACCTTATCACTGTCCTCCCATGGTCCCCACCACCCCCATGTCAACCCCCAGACTCCTCTTCCCACCCAGCTCTATCCTTCTTCACCCCAGGACCCCTGGCTGCTCCTCCAGCCCCAGAGCAGGCAGGAACCCCCATCCAGGGCTGAATGGTGGTCTCAGCGATGGGGAACAGTGGGTGTCAGCTTGCCTGTCCCCAGGCATCTCTGCCCTGCCCTTGGGAAGAGGATGGGCATTGTGCTGGATCTGGCGCCGTGGGTATCCCTGCCTGAAGTGGGACTCAGGGTTTGGGGAACTGAGCAGCAGCTCCTGCTGTGGCACCTCCCCAGGTGCTGGAAGAAAGGATTTGGGTGGTATTTTTCCTGGGGGATGGGACTGAGAGAGATGTTGGGGTCACATGGGAAAGTCTTAGAGCTTTTAAAAGGAATTTTTGAGCCTCAGTTTTGGGGTGTTTGGAGCCTCCCAGGATCGGCTTCTCACAGCATCTCTGTGAATATCCCTGCTGGCCGTGACCTGGGGGTTACTAGGAAGAGAGGAACGTGGCACCCAGTGATGGGGGAGAAGGACTGAGCACCCTAACTGTCCCCTCTAACTGTCTCCACATCCCCAGGCTCAAAGGCACTCGCAGGGCAGGACCGCACTGTCTGCTTGTGCTGTGCCCTGGGGATGGGTGTCCCTCTGCTGTGACAGCAGCACTTGGCACGTCCCCATCCTTGAGATGGGGGACAGCGGGGCTGTTGGGGCTGTGGAGCCGGGAGCACCCACCCTGCACCCCAAAGGCTGCATCCAAGAAGATGCTGGATTAAACAAAAGGCATAGCCAGAGGCAGAGAGCCCAGGGACCCCCACTCCCCCCCCTCTCTGGGCAGCCCCTCGCCCGTGGCATCACCATGGGAAGCACGTTGCTGGCATTGCTGCCAGCTAATTGCTTTCCTGCCTCTCTCTAAATGCAAGCGATGGCAGTGAGGCGGCAGCGGGCTGGCTTTTGCCAGCATTCAGCAGCCCACGTGGGGTGGCTTCTGCCAGGGGAACAAAAAAAAATTAAAAAAAAAAAAAGAAAGCAGAGAAGAGGAGATGATGGATGGGAGGATTTGCAGCCGTGGCCGTTTACCCTGGCGGAGGGAGCCCTTGAGCCTGCAGGCGCAAGGAGAGGCGCAGATCTCCTGGTGCTCGTGGGCCATGGCCACACAGCCCCCTGGCATGGCCAGTCGTCCCCACAACTCACCCCCTGCCACCGCCCCACTCCCTTTGCCAGCGGACTAATTGCGCCAGTGACTTTGCAGTTCCCAAAATAGCTCCTGGCTCCGGCAGGGTGACGTCAGCTGGAGCCGCGGCAGCAGGCCTGGCAGGAGCCAGGAAGGAGGACGTTACCCGGCATGGGGGGCGGTGAGCAGCTCCTGCACCCCACCACGGTCCCACTGGGTGACCTTGGCACCCTGGGCCATGCTCCTGAGGAAGAAGGATGTGCTGTGCTGTAGCGATGCTGCATGGAGACTTGATACGCATCCATCCCATTGGAGGAGGAGGTGGTCTAAGGGTGTCCCTGTCCCTGTCCTGCCACGTGGTTGCTTACATCCCTGGGTCCCTCTGCCACTTGTGATGGGGCAGGCTGCCCCACCGGGGGTAAATCTGCTCCTCAGTGTTCCTCATGGGGAAAGCCATGCCCCTTGTTCCCAGCCAGTGGTGCCAGGTCCCTGCAGCTCCCTGAAGGTGCCAAGGGGTGACCAGGGCCACCATGCTGGGTGCCCCCAGGGAAAATGAGGCAGGCAAGGGGGATGTAGAGGCAGCAGGGAGAGCTGGAGAGAGGGCACGGCGAGCTGGGGAGCAAAGCGCAGCCCAAGGTCACCCAGGTGGTGCTGGGCACGGCAGAGCCAGGGATGCTCTCCAGGCCAGGGCTGCCTCCAGCAGTGACTCACCCCAGCTCCTCCGGTTACAGACACAGACAGGATTGCCTTAATGGGGCACAGCGGGGGTGGCCAGCCTGGGAAGAGCACTCGTGGGACCAGGCAGTGACCCATGTGCCCCTCCAGCCATCCCTGCACTCTGCAGCCTCCCCCCACAAGCAGTGCATCCTCCATACCACGTCCCAGCTAGCAGCACTGCCTGTACTGGTCTCATACTGGTCCCAGAATGGGATCCCCATCCCTCCAAGCACTGCCCATCCAGCTGGAGAGGATTTAACTGTGAATGCCCCCTTGTCTGCCCCAATTTCCAGGCAGCAGAGCTCCCGAGCCCCATACAAGCACTTGGCTGGAGAGCCAGCTTATTATTCTGGAACACGGTGAAATAATTAAAGCCTCCTCCATTTCCCCTTGCTCATTTGCGCTCCTTCAGCCTGGATTAATGGGTCTCCTCTCCCCAGCACAGACTCATTCCTTATTCCTAATAGCCCATAAATCCCAGCCCCAAAATAACCCCAGCTTTTGCCCGAGCCTGCTGAAATATTTATTCCCTCCCCCCCGCCGCCCCCTACACTGTCCCCTCCCCAGGGATGGGGAGAGGAACTAATCGATGGCATCGACCAGTGTGGAGCTGCAGCTGCTCCAGG
Source organism: Nycticryphes semicollaris (assembly GCA_013400055.1). Lineage (NCBI taxonomy): Eukaryota > Metazoa > Chordata > Aves > Charadriiformes > Rostratulidae > Nycticryphes > Nycticryphes semicollaris. Next base: position 1,430,298 of record VXBJ01003146.1, on the reverse strand, counting down.
CTCGGTGAAACAGCTGATGTCGGCAAGAGGAGAAGAGCCAGGCGGACACCACGGCTTCTCCTGGCTCCCACGCAGCCGCCATGGCCTGGCTATAGTCCCACAGCAGGATGCTCTCACGCCACCCGTAACCCCCCACCCCGTGCTGGTACCCTGCTTCTGGGGCAGAGCATCCCCTGCACTGATACCCTGCTCCTGGGGCAGAACATCCCCTGTGCTCATACCCTGCTCCAGGGTGGGGGCATCCCCCGTGCTGGTACCTTGCTCCCACCCCATCACTCTCTGTTTCCATGGAAACAATGCTCAGCTTGGGCATGGGGGTGTCTAGTGGCATTCCTGTGGATCCCAGTGCATCCCAAGCCCTGTCTGCAGGAGAAAGGGATGGAAGACAAGGGAGGAGGCGAGGCTGCTGTCTCTCCTGGCTGGAAACCCTTTCCTTGCTGGATTGCAGGCTGTGGGGTAACACCAAACACAGAAAACAGGGAAAACCCACCCAGCTTTTCTCATCACCTCTCACCCCAACAGGCAGCACAGCCTCCAGAGCAGCTCCTGGCCACAGCCCCCTCTCCACCTCCCACAGCCACAGGGAGGGGGAGGCAAAGGTGGTTGGAGCCCACAGCACCTTCTGACCCAGCCCCAGCTGGCATAGGCTGGGGGTGTGTGTGGGAGATGCTGGCAACAGCCTTGTCCCCCTCCTGCTCCCTCCAGGACCCAGGCATTGCCCAGCTGTCATGGAGGCAGGAGGCAAGGTGGGAGTTGGTGGTGGCAGCCGGGGGGGCAAAGAGGCAGCAGTGGGGTGTGAGGAGGCGGCAGGGTGGACAGCTGAGCATGCAGAACCTGAGAACCCAGTAAAAGAGGAGGTTTTATTCACACTTCCCTGCCCTCTCCCTGGGTCCCAGCAAGCCCACATCCAATTGCACCACCATGGCCTGCCAGGAAGATGCTTCTGTGCCTCAGTTTCCCCCCTGGTGGAAATCTGGACTGGGAGCAAAGCGTTGGGCAAGCCCTGACTGCAGGAAGCGGTGGGAGAGGTGGCAAATATCAGCCCAATGCTGGCTACTGGAGCATGGGGCCAAGGACCCCAAGACACCAGCCTAGAAGCTGCTTGGGGACACGTCCCCAGTGTCTGCAGAGAATTAGTGGCTGAGACATGCCATCTCACAGCACGCTGCTGCTGCACCGCCACCAGCAATTTGGGGTGCAGAAAACCCTCACCGAACTGGGGAGCCGTCTCTACTGTGTCCCCAGCCCTATGGTGACAGCCTCTCCCTGCAGGCAGCAGCAGGCAGCAGCAGGGGCTGCAGCTCCCAGGACCGTCTCTCTTCCCATCTGCTCGTTAGCGAGCAGCACCGAATTTACTGCTGTCAGCACTGCAGAGCCCGTACAGCCGCACAGCGGCAACGCACCCGCTTCAGCAGCCACCCTGCAGCCCACGGGGCTGCCAAATCCCACCGGGAACATGGACCCAACCTCACACCCACCCCACCCCGAGCCAGCTGGGGGTCAGGCCTGTACCCCCGGAGGTGGGATGGGGAAAGGTCCAAGCTCAGCCCCCAGCTGGGTGGGAATCCAGGGCCAGCAAGGGGTTTGCATCAATTGTTGGCAGCGAGAGCTGAGCCCTCGCTTTCAGGGTTGGGGCATCGCTGGTTCCCCAGCCGTTTGCTCCTGCCTGGGCTTCAGGGGGGTGGCAGGGAAGCAAGTCAGGTCTCAGCACACTTTCAAAGGCCTTTTATTTATTCACAAAACAAACCCCAACACTTATAAGAAAAATGGGGGTGGGAGGGATGGGGACACAAACCCCAGGAATATGCACAATCTATTATCAACAAAAGAATTGCACAAATGGAGGAGGAAGTGTGGACGAAGGGGCAGCTGGGGCCCGCTCTGAGCCCTTCCCCACCCTTGCACCCCATCCAGGAGAACACAAAGATCGTTTGGCCGGTGTCTCGTTAGACATCAGAGAGGGTTGATGGTGAAGGCGGGTGGTGCTGCAGGCTGGGTCCTTCCACCTGAGCTGGGAGGGAAACAGCTTTTACCCCATAAGCACAGCACAGGGGAGGGTTTGCGCTCCTGGGTTAAGCCCCACCACCCTCCACCTCATGCTGGGCAGGGATTTTGGGTCTTCCCTAGGATTTTCTGTCTGCCCCTTCCTGCCCCATCTACCTGCCCCAGACGCCTCGGAGCTTGAAGAATCATGGAGCTCCTGGGAAGGAGCAGCCAGAGCTTGTCTGGACTATGCAGGATGGAGGAAAGATGGGGATGGTGTAGGGAGCCCCATCCTTCCCTGCTTGCCAGGGGCTTTTTGGGGCAGGGAATGGTGGTGCTGAAGCCCCATGGGGAAGGGAAATCTCAGCTGAGCTCTCCACAAACCCAGTGGTGTTTGGAAGAGAAGCGGGAGATGAAATGGGCCTGAGGAAGAAACACTGGTTGTCTGAGAAGCGGGGTGGGGTTGGAGACGGCGTGAGATCCAACATCTGCATTCCTGCTGCATGGAAATTGGTGAGGACCTGGTATTTCTTCTGCCAAAATGAGAAGAAAAACCTGATATTCAGATTGCTGGGAGGTTTGCAAAGCAAATTGCGGAACAGCAGCAACTCACTGCAGAGCCACTGTAATACCCTGGTTTGATTACAGCCCCTTTTTTACATTTTCTGAGTATAATCTAACGTCATTTTCACAGCAGAAAATGCTTTTTTTTTGTTCCTCATCTCTTAAATGAAATGGCTGAAACTAACCAGATTGCACACCAAAAAATGGTTTTCCAAAGGGCTGTTTAGGGAGGTAAAGCTTCTGCCAGTATTTCAGGAGCTGAGGAAAGGCTTCTGCCCACCCACCCATTCCCATTCTTAGAGCCCAAACACCCATGGGGGTCCCAGCCAGTGCCCCTGTGGGGCAAGTGGGGAAACTGAGGCAGAGAGTGAGTGTCCCCGACCAGCAGCTAGGGTTCAGCTCTTCTCCATGGCCACTGCCACCATTTCCCTCCACTGTCTCTGTCCCTCCCCATACCTGCGTGAGGGTCCCGGTGGGTGGGTGGTCATAGGATGCCACAGACAGCACCTGCATCTTCGGAGTGGTCACAGTTGTGGACATCCCAGCGGATGTGGGAGCAGCGCAGCAGCGAGGGCTCGTGGCCCTTGCACTTGAGGTTGTCAAGGAAGATGTAGCCAGTGCCCTGGCCGTAGCGTGCCTCTCCCCAGGCTGCCATGGCATGCCCGCAGCCCAGCTGCCTGCACACCACCTTGGCGTCCCGCAGGTCCCAGGCGTCGTCACACACCGTCCCCCACTGGGACAGGTAGAACATCTCCACGCGCCCCTCACACCGGTGGCTGCCATTCACCAGGCGCAGGGACCCTGTGAAGGGGATGGGGTGAGGCAGCCCCAGGGGCAGTCCTTGCTCATGCCCACCCCAGCACTGTGTCCTCCTCTCCCTTCCTGCAACCACCCTGGGATGGTGGCACCCACTGGGCTCGCTCCCCAGGGCTGGCAGAAAAGGGGCCCTTCCTGGCCAGGTGGCCCCAGGGCAAGAAGACCACTGGTCTCTTTAAGGCTAGGCAGATGTGTGCTGCTGCCCACAGCTCCACCATGGTGTCTGCACAGGCAGGAGGATCACGAGGGGGTGACCACTTGCCGGTGGTCAGAGCTGGAGCTAATGCCCAAAGCATCATGGTGGATGTTCAGACTGAAGGAACAGACAGTAATCTGTTCCCAGCCCTGTTGGTCCATCCTCTCCTGTCCCCACCAAGGTCCATCCCTTCTTGTCCCGCCCAAGGTCCACCACCTAATGGTCCATCACCTGAGGTCCCTCACTTCCTCTGCCTGGACCAGCCTTGGGGGCCACCAGGAAAGGCCATGGCTTAACAGTGCCATCGACATGGCTCTTCCTCCTCCTGCAGGTTGCTCCAGTTTGATGCTGCAGGTGTTGAAGCCACTGGCCTCTGCCTAAGCCGCCTCCATTTCCACCCTATGCCAGTACAGAGTGACCCAGGGCTGGCACTGTGACCCTGGTGATACCTACCATCCTTGGGACGAATCGGAGCTGACGTAGTGGTTGTAGCAGTGGCTTCTTGGAAAAGGTCTCCATCATCATCAGCACCTGGTGCAAAGGGGAAGGGGTGGAAAAAGTGATTCAGGGGATGCCTGTGCCCCGCCCCGTGCTGGGTCAGACCCCTTCCAGCAGCGGTGTGGGGCTGGCTTGGGTTGGATGCAGAGATGTGTGAGGTGGGATGTATAGCCACTATCCTTCCAGGAAAGTGCATAAATGGAGACCAAAGGTGAAACCAATGCTCCATCCACCACCAGGCACCATGTCACCCAACCACCACTGCTCTTCCTCCATGGCTAGGAGGAACCCCAGGGTCTGGGGGCTCATGTTTACCTGCCACCCCATGTTGCGGACCCTGTTTTCCACAGCCAGCCTGAGCATGGCCAAAATCCTTCCCAGACCAGTTATCTCATTGGATTTCCATGCCATCAAGTAGAGCTTCAGCAGATACCTGGGGACCCCTGGGCTGCTGCATCCATTCCCCCTCTCCCACCCAACTGGTGATGGGAGAACCTCAGGTGGGACCAGGGGGCCACTGGGTTCACTCCCTCTCTCACCTCGGCAAATGACCCCGGCATCCTCGTGGTGGCCACAGTTGTGCTGCCCCCAGCCCAGATGGAAGCAGTCGCCCAGCCGAGCCTCGCCGCCGCCACAGCCCACATTATCCAGCAGGATGGGCCCGCTGCCGTAGCCAAAGGAGCTGAGGATGGTGGCAGCGAGGGCAGCCCCACAGCCCAGCTGCCGGCAAACCACCTGGGCGTCGGGGAAGTCCCAGTCGTCGTCGCAGACGGTGCCCCAGGTGCCACGGTGCCGCACCTCCACCCGCCCGCGGCAGCTCCCGTTCCCGTTCGCCAGCCGCACGCTACCACCTGCATGGGGGGCCCCAGCACAGACACGCCGCTGGGGGGACCGGGGCTCCATGCGGGATACCATGTCCCCCGCTGACCCCCCAGGGGCATGGGGTGAGACCCTGGGGAGCGTGGGGTGAGCCCTGGGGGAATGGGGTGAGCTTTTGGGAATACGGGGTGAGCCCTAGGGATGTGGGGTGAGCCCCTGGGGTATGGGGTAACCCTTGGGGTTATGGGAACAACCCTCTGGGAACATGGGCTGGGCCCTGGGGATGTGGGGTGAGACCTTGGGAACGTGGGGCGGGCTCTAGGGATGTGGGGTGAGCCCCTGGGGACATAGGGTGAGCCCTGGGNTTTCCACAGCCAGCCTGAGCATGGCCAAAATCCTTCCCAGACCAGTTATCTCATTGGATTTCCATGCCATCAAGTAGAGCTTCAGCAGATACCTGGGGACCCCTGGGCTGCTGCATCCATTCCCCCTCTCCCACCCAACTGGTGATGGGAGAACCTCAGGTGGGACCAGGGGGCCACTGGGTTCACTCCCTCTCTCACCTCGGCAAATGACCCCGGCATCCTCGTGGTGGCCACAGTTGTGCTGCCCCCAGCCCAGATGGAAGCAGTCGCCCAGCCGAGCCTCGCCGCCGCCACAGCCCACATTATCCAGCAGGATGGGCCCGCTGCCGTAGCCAAAGGAGCTGAGGATGGTGGCAGCGAGGGCAGCCCCACAGCCCAGCTGCCGGCAAACCACCTGGGCGTCGGGGAAGTCCCAGTCGTCGTCGCAGACGGTGCCCCAGGTGCCACGGTGCCGCACCTCCACCCGCCCGCGGCAGCTCCCGTTCCCGTTCGCCAGCCGCACGCTACCACCTGCATGGGGGGCCCCAGCACAGACACGCCGCTGGGGGGACCGGGGCTCCATGGGGGATACCATGTCCCCCGCTGACCCCCCAGGGGCATGGGGTGAGACCCTGGGGAGCGTGGGGTGAGCCCTGGGGGAATGGGGTGAGCTTTTGGGAATACGGGGTGAGCCCTAGGGATGTGGGGTGAGCCCCTGGGGACATAGGGTGAGCCCTGGGGATGTGGGGTGAGACCTTGGGAACGTGGAGCGGGCTCTAGGATGTGGGGTGAGCCCCTGGGGACATAGGGTGAGCCCTGGGGATGTGGGGTGAGACCTTGGGAACGTGGAGCGGGCTCTAGGATGTGGGGTGAGCCCCTGGGGACATAGGGTGAGCCCTGGGGATGTGGGGTGACCCTGGGGACATGGGGTGACTCCCAAGCAGGATGAGGTGAGTACTGTGAGCATGGTGTAATCCCGGGAGATATGTGGTGAAACCTTGAGGGGCATGGAAGGTATATGTGGTAGCCCCCCAGGGTCGTGGAACCCAGTGGTCCATACTGGACCCTGTGCAGGACTTGCAGTGGCCTTACACTTACTTTCCTGCTCGATGGTAAGGAGAGCGGTGGTGACCACCTCGGTGGCCTGGGAGGGCTGGTCCCTGCCATCTGTCACTGCTGGGACAAGTATGGAGACACATTGGCATCAGGGAGGTCCAGCTCCAGCACTTGCTGCCCCCGTCTGGCTGGTGCCAGGGGTCTCTAGCACCATGGCAGCCCCATGGCAAGCTCCAGCCATGGGCAACATCATCCCCTGAGCCTCACCTATGCGTGGCGGGAGCCCAGGGTGACCATGTTGGGGTCCCAGGAGGACTCAGAAGATTCAGCGCCCCTCAGTGAGTCCCCAGCCCTGACTGCGGTGCAAGGGTGAGCTGAATGGATGCCCTCCTCTTACCTGTGGCCGTGGCAGTGAGTGTCTCTTCATAGTCCAGGGCCATTGAGGTGGTGAAGGACGTGATGGTGGACCTGTCCAGCCCTGCAGTGACACAGAGAGACAAAGGTGACACGTGGGGAGAAGCTGCAAAGCTGTGAACTTCTATGAGGCAGACCGAGGGTGGTCTGGGCACTCCAAAGTGATGGGGATGGAGACGGCCCGTGCCCACCTTGCTGCCCATGTGCTGGAGATGGTGCTTCTCCACCTCAACCCAAGCACCAAGGTCCCACCTGCAGGGCCGAGGGATCCCTCACTTCCCTCGGTTTATCAGGCTGGATTCATTAACTCTAAAGCTTGTTTTTTCCCCTGCCCCACCAAGCAAGGGCTGTGTGTGGCAGTGCCATGGGCTCTGTGCCTGGGCAAGGTGCCAGAGGGGACAGGGATGTTTAGGTAGGAAAGGACCAGCCTGAGAAAATTGTCCCTTTTCTCCCACATCAGCCCTTTTGTTCACTAATAGCGGGAAAGGGAAAGCGCTGGCAGTTACTGCTCCTGTCATTAGCCAGGATAATGAGGGAATTCAGGGGGATTATTAACATTATGAATGGTAATCAGTGGAGAATGGCAGAAATACATCATTTCGGGAGGGGAAGGGGAGGCAGGCCGGCTCTGGCACCGTGCCCACTCCTTCCGGACGCGGGCAGATTATTTTCCAGCCAGCAGAGCAAGGAAATGGCAGGCAGGCAGATGCATTTCCCTTGCAAATTGCCACTCGGGCTGTGTCCCAGGCTCTCGGCGTGGTGTCACAGCCTGCTCTGGAGAGCTGGGATGACAGCAGATAAGGAGAAAAGATGCTCCTGCAGTGCACAGCCCCGGTCCCTGACTGACCTTGGGCACATCAGTACCTCTCTGAGGCCATTTCTCCTTTGAGACCAGGATGTCCCAGGATTTCCTGCCCTCCTAGGGACAGCCCTGAAGGTGATGCTTTGTCCTGGTACCTGTGCAGATGACCCCAGCATCCTCGTGGTGCCCACAGTTATGGATGCCCCAGCCCAGGCTGTAGCAGGCGGCGAGGAAGGGCTCACTGCCGTCACAATTGACGTTGTCCAGGAGGATGTGGCCCGTGCCGTAGCCGAAATAGGCATTGCTCTTGTAATCCAGGGCTTGGCCACAGCCCACCTGCTTGCACACCACGCTGGCGTCACTCAGGCCCCAGTCATCGTCACAGACGGTGCCCCAGTTCCCCCGGTAGAAGATCTCCACCCGGCCTTGGCAGGTGTCAGTCCCGCTCACCAGACGAATGCTGCCGTCACCTGCAGGGTGGCAGCAGGCAGTGAGAAGGACATTGCTGTCCCCAGGAGCTTACCACACGTGCCACGGCACAGCGGCTCCACCAAGCCTGGATCTGGCAGTGCCTGTGAGGGCAAAAGAACCAGACGAGAAACAGCGGGGAAGGGGTGATGCTTTAGGGCAGCCCAGATGAGGGGAGGCTTGGTGAACCACTGGGATTGGGTTTGGCCAAGGCTGGCACTATGAGAAGGTCACTGGGGCTCTGCCCCTTGGAGCTGGAGGGTTGGGGTGGTCAACAGAGGAGCAGCAGGTGACAGGGGGAGATGGCCGAGCAGCTTACTTTCCCCATCCTGGACCGAGGATGTGAGGGTCCTGCTTGTTGGTCCTTCGCTGCCTTGTGTGGGTGAGAGCTCTGAAAAGGGAAGCAGAGAGGTGACATCCATTCCTGCCCACAGCCATCCCTCCAGAAGCTGGCTGTGAGCAGTGCCCTGCCTGCCCTGTGAGAGGACGTGCACCAAACCAGCCCTGGTGAGTACACAAAGAGGGGTTTGAGGTTGTGCCTCTTCCCCCTGCCCAGATTGATCTGCCCAGCTGTAGATGCAAGAAGGTGGATGGAGCTGGCACCTCAACAACGGCGGGAAGTTGTGCCCAGCAGCATGGCATGAGGACCTGGACTAAGTCATGGCGCTGTGCTGGGCTGTCAGGAGTCAGGCTCCCACCTACCATGGGATTTGGGTTCAAAGTCATGGCATACATAGAAAAAGAAGTAATATTTTTATTTTCCTGCTGGTTTTACCTATACTTCTTTTGCTAGCAATGTTGTTTAAGCTACCATATAGCCCATCTTGCCCCAGCTCCTTGGCTGGCCTGGTGAAATTATCTGGGAGTGGTGTAGGAAGCTGGATGGGAGTGGAACTCAGTGGTCTGATGGCCACATGCGTGCCCAAAGGCTGCGGGAGGTATCCCAGGAAACTCAGCCCACCACACAGTGAAGAGCTGGATGGCTCCACGCTTTCCTCTGAAACCACAACCGACAGAAAGCTGGCTCTCGAAAGCTTCCCCATGGCCTGGGTGTGAGCACATTCCCTAGGGGTCTGGCACTTGGTCAAACTCCTACATCTCCTCCAAGGGCTACCCCAGAACACCTCCTGGTCTCCTTTGCCAACAAAGCTACAAACACCTAGTGGCTCAAAGCCACCCCTCTGCCCTCAGATCCATCTCCCCGACCTCCTCCTTCAGTCCCTCCACCTCTCCTCTCCAGCAGCACCTTGATTCAAGATTCCAGCTCAGTCCATGACCTCTTTTCTCTGATTGCTGCTGGTCCAACCCACCAGCCACCTGAGCACCCCTCCCTTTCCAAGCCCTGCTTCTGCAGGACACAGGGATTCACCGAGCAGTTGCAGCCATGGCCAAGCTCCGGGTCTGCGGAGACTCCCGTTTACCACCCATTGATGCACAGATGATGAGCAAACCCTATGTAGCTTTGAGGGAGAAACGTGTAGGGCATGTAGGGGTTGGCATGGCGCTGTTCCACTTTCACAGGCCAAGTTCAAAAGCTTTCTGCTGCTTTTCTCACCTCTAGGAACATTTCCTACTGACAAACTCAGCAATTTAAAGAAAGGCAAGTTAAAAGGGGAAAGAGCACTTGGGCAGCAGCTGACTCAGAGGAAGGAGCGTGGGTGTGCTTGTGCTCTTTCCCCAGGGATCAGGATAGAGAGGGTGCAAAGTCCCTGAGCTGGGAGTGACAGAGAACCCAAAACAGACTGGTCACCCTATGGAGCACCAGCATGTGGAGCTGGGAGATGACCTGGATTGAGGAAAAGGGTGGAGGAGAAAGGAGGCAGAGGAGGTTTGGTTGACTTGGACTCAGAAGAACATGCTCTGAGTTATGACTCTTGGGCTCCCTCAAGGTGTCTGTAGACACTAGGACTTGCAGCACCACAGGCACCCCCCTGCTCTCCTTGCTCCTGAGGAACCGAGCCCAATTACCATTGCATATGACAGCCACATCCTCGTAGTGGTAGCAGTTGTGGATGCCCCAGCCATGGCTCCAGCACTCACTCAAGGCTGCCTCCCGGCCCTTGCAGTCCACGTTGTCCAGGAAGATGGGTCCACTCCCTTGGCCGAAGGTCATGGCAGCTGGGAGGGTGATGGCGTGACCGCAGCCCAGCTGGCGACACACCACATTGGCATCCACAATGTCCCAGTCATCATCGCAGACTGTCCCCCAGGAGCCATTGTAGAGGATCTCCACTCGCCCCTGGCACCGACTGGGCCCGTTGGCAAGCCGTATCTCTGGAAGGATGGGCAAAGAGAGGTCCCTCAGCAGGCAACAATCCCTCCCTTGGGCCAGGAGATGGAAAATACTCAGAGGTTGGCATGGCGAGGGCAGGAGCTTTCTCTGCACCAAATCTCTGTTCCTTAAATAAAATTGTGACCCTTCACTGTAGCACAAGGCAGCTGTTGGCTTGGTGCTACCTGCCTGATGGTGGGGTATGAGCTTCTCTTCATCTGCTGGAAGCAGTGGACATGAAGACTCAAGACATCTCACTACATAAATGAGATGCACCATCTTGTCTACCAATGGCCTGGGCAATAACCCAACAAGAGAAGAGGAAAGCAGACAGATGACATCACGTAATGCCATATGACCGGGGTGACAAGTGACGAGACACAATTAGCAAATTCTTGTTAGCCTCAACAAACGCATCTGGAGCTGGTTCCCCGTGCAAGCTGGTGGGATGGAGGTGATCTCTCAAGCTGCTGGCGATGGGAAGCAGGCGTGGAAGCGCCGCTGGTCTGCCATGTCAAGGGAATTACCCGCTCGGGTGTGACAAATAGCACAGGGACAGGGACTCAACAGGAGGTGACAAAATTCCCCTCTCAGGTTAATACGTGGAATAGGGGTAATAAAGACTCCTATTTCCTTTCTGTAAAAGAAGTTTATCTTTTTGTCGCCACCTTTTGTTCCAAACAAATATGATTCCATTTTGAAAACCCCCAAACCCCGTTTTTAACCCCCCAAAATGCGTCCTTCAACTACGAAACTTGCTAGAGAAAAGCAACCTTAAGAATCTCACCTGGGAATGGCAACAGCGGGGGCTCGGAGGTGGTGCCTGTGAGGAAGAAGAAAAAGGATCAGATCTCCCCAGCGCCCTCGCAGCGAGCAGAGGAGGGATGCAGTTCAGAGGATGACGACAGCAGGGATGCGGGTGGGATGGCGGGGACCAGCAGGAGCCAGCAGCACACACACACACACTCACACACATACACACCCCCCAAACCCCAGACCCTTCTCTTTTCTTTAACAGGGTTTGAGAGGGAAAAAATAAACACCGTAGCTCAGGGCATCATTTCAGTCTGCTTCGCAAGCGGGGAAACTGAGACGGCAGCATGTGGTGTGAGTGGCTGTGGCTCTGTGGTGGGACTGTGCTTTAAGCACTGGGTGATGTGTACGTGTCCCCACCTTAAGTCCTGGTTCACACGGGTTTTTGCAACTCCCGGAGACGAAGCGTGGCCGAGGAGGGACAAAGGCTGCCTTAATCAGCCCCCTGAGAGCGAGATGCCCCTCTGCTGGCACAGGGTGCTGCTGGCTCCCAGGCAGGGGGAGCTTTTCCTTCCCCCCCTCCTTCCTTTCCCTTCCCTCCTCTTGCTGGCAGCAGCTCCTCAGACTGCCAGCAGCAACCTAAGGGAGGTCATGCCTCAGGCTGGCTCCTTGGGGACCTTTGTGCCTGTCCCTGGCTCTGCTGCTGACTTGCTGTGGGTGCCCAGGCAGCTCCTGCACCCTTCTGCCCTGTGCTCTGTCTCTCCACAGAAAACTCGAGGACTGAGACAGGAATGAGGAAAACCAGTCCTGCCTTGCACAGGAAACCATCTCCTGATGGAAGATGCCCTGCTCTCCCCTCCCATTGCATTTTAACCATTTTTTTTTCTATTTTTTCTTTTTTTTTTTTCGCCAACAAAGTCCACTTTTTGCAATCTCTATATTTATATGCATTTATCCTATTTCTTCCCATCTATTTTCCAGCTGGCCTTAGCACCAAAATGAACCTGGCTCAGGGACCACTTCCACCACCCAAGGGGAAGAGGTGGGTAAGAACTTTGGGGACACAGGCAGACCCCTGGAGATTTCTGCCTTGGGGTTTGGCTGCCTGGCCACATGAGAAACTGTGCTGCCACAGAGATTTAATTTCCATTTAATCCTCAGCCCTCTCTAACCAGCATGAACAAGCAGCATCCAGAGGGAGCTGAACACTTGCAGGATACATCCCCATCCCAGTGAGCTGGGTTTAATTAAGGGCTCTGAAAGTGCACTACCAGCAACCCCACAGCCGGGTGGGGGGATGCTCCATAGGTCCAGAGGTTCCCCATAGGCAGAGCCAGAGCTCACCCCAACAACTCATTCCCCAGACTCGTCCCTCTCCCACAGTTTGGGCATTATCTGGGCACAAGCCCCCCCCCTTGGCCCCAGTTCTTAGTGGTGTGGTGTCCCCCCAGGATGATGCCAGCACTGGGCATCGAGGTCGCTGGCTTGTCCAGGGGGTCACAGCAATGTGATCGTGGTGCTCTGGGCGACGTGGATGGGGACAGGTGTCTGGACTGTGTGGATATCTCCATCACTGTCCTTGTGGATGCCCGAGGAGTTTGCAAGCCTTCAGCTGATGCTTCAGGCCAGCACAGATCTCCTCAGGCATCCGGGGCTCCTCTCAAGCTTGAGACTCTGACTGCACAGCCCTCTCCCATGGGTGACACCTTCCAAGCAAACAAAATCCCTCCATGCTGATTACAGCAGCCAAGGGCTGATCAACACCCCTGGTGGCTCCATGGCCTCTTTTCCTACCCCTGGTTTGGACTAGCCTTGTCCTCCTTCAAACTCAGCCTATGAGCAATGATGTGAAGGTTGTTTCCTGCCATTCCAGAGGCGGATGTCACCACTGTGAGAAGGAGCATGAGACAGGAGGGGACAGCTGAAAAAATGAACCCACCTCCCTTTTGCCTTGCTAGGATGTGGCCTGGGGGACAATTAAGGCAGCTACAAAACAGGGCTGACCTTTTCCTTGACCCAGGTCAAGGAAAGGCATAGAAGCCCAAAGAAAAATGAGAGCAAAGCAACTGTTTGGCTGTAACTATGGCTTAGCACCCAGGAGCAGGGGCTAGGGGCAAGATGCCACCCAAATCTGGGATGAACAATGGTACCTGGGGAGCTCCAGCCATGGTCAGGTGCTGCTGTCCTCTCCAGCCACCCCAGCAGGATGCAGGTAGGCTGGACAGGGATGCTGTGATGCCAGCAAGAACTGGGGATTAAACAGACGAGACCAAGGAAAGAGAGAAGCTGGCTTCCCCAGGGAGAGGATGAGAAAGGACACGGCAGCCCCATGGGCTGGATAACAGGAGAGATGTAATTCGCATCACCTCTGCGCCAAAAATACAGAGATGCAAGGCTTTTTAGGAAGAGCGTTTATTTGATCCTGGTTTGTATTGATTTTTAACACCTAGTCCACTCCAGTGCTGAAAAAGCAGTGGATAAAAAGGACATTGTTAAATATTCAATATTCATCTCCCTTTAAGTCAAAATCAAAGCTCTGAAATATTCATTTAAGAGCATCCTCCAGCAAAGTCAAGAGAGACCTGAAAAAATATGTCTGGTATGTCTATATTAATGAGGAGCGAGAGGAAACTGGCATTTCTGGAGAAGAGATAGAGCCCTCCGTGTTTCTCTGATCTCACTTCAGAAAGCCAGGAAAAAAAGGGGGATCTAGCTCAGAGTAAACACCATCCCTTTCAGGGCACAGCGCTAAATAAAACCACCAAACGAGAGAACAAATCTCCCTTCATTAGCGACTTAGCAGTGCCCACTAATGAAGAGAACCAAGAGAGCCCAGCGGTGCAGGGGACAGCGGCAGAGCCATCTGGGCCCCAGCACCACCACCCCGGGGTCCCCACATCCCAGGTGCCACCAGGGGTGCAGGGAAGCACCAGCTGAGGGGGTGGGAACTGTAAAAAACTGATTAAATACAATTACGGTGTCTGACTACACCTTAATTGCTTGCTTTCTGGCTGGCTTTGTCTTGGCAAGGCTTTGTTGAGGCAGGAAGGTGTTATCAACCGCCTGGCTGTAATTACGCTGATAAAGTCACACCAGGATAATTAAGCTGCCACTCGTCACTCCTCACTCGTCACTCGTCACTCGTGGGGACCCTCTGTCTAGAGCGGGAATGGCTTTTCCCAATTTGATTTAAATGCTTCCCAGCCTGGCCAGGTAGTGCCTGCCAGGAGTGACTCGGAGTGTCCTCACTTCAAGGGACCGGTGCTCATCCCACCCATCACCTTGGCTGGACCAATTCTGCAGCTCCCATCCCTTGGCCATCAGCATCCTCCCAGCAGCGCTGCCTGCTCCAGGGCTCAGGCCTGCACCGTCCCCATCACCAGCAGTCCTGGATGCTGAAGTTGCCATCATGCATTGGTCATGGTGGGACACAGGACCTGAATTTGTTCCTTCCATCCCTCTGCACGCTCATCACAGTTGAGGGCCATCACGACATTCCTGCTCACAGTTCTCTATGAAGAAAATATCCTGCCCACAAAGCCAAGGCTGGGAGAGAGATCGTGGGTGCCTAAAATTAACCCCATCCTGCCATACCACATGGGAGCTCACCAGTGCAGCCGAGGAGGAGAAGGAGGAGGAGCGTGGCTGGCATCAGGGAGAAAGGCAGTACCCTGATGTCCTGCCTCCCTACTCTGTGCCGGCTGGTCAGATGGGGACTGAGTTTCATTGCTGTGACGTGGTCCTTCCACAGATGGGTGTCCAGAGGAGATTGTCCCTGAAACATGCCAACAACAGCATTAGTGGTAGTGGCCAAGAGAGGTAGCATTTGCCCCCACCGAGGGCCATGCAGGACCTGCAAACACAGATCCATCTTTGGCACTTGCTGGAGCAGTGACCAGGAGTCATAAGAAAAATAATTCTGATTGAATTTATTGAGAACAAGAGATATATCTCTGAGTGACAAGTTGAAGCTGCAAGGCTGCATCCCACTCACAAGACAAAACTGGAAGCAACAGGGCCCTCAGGGCTAGGCTGCTGGACAGGCAGAAGAATGGACCTCAGACCCACCAGCCTCAGAGCTCTCACCTGGGATCTTCAGCCCCAAAGACATTTAAGGAACCATCCTGTTTGCATCCATGTGGAGCTTGTCCTTCTCTTACTTCTGCATGAGGTTACAAGCAAACCATGTAGCACATACATACCACATACCCTGTACCACAGGTGGGTAAACTGAGTCACGCATTAAATCCAAGCAAGATTGGGAAGGAGCTTCCCATCCACACAAGCCTGAAAGGCACTTCCCATACCTAGGGCAGACCTAGTACTCCACCAAGCCATGTCACACAACCCCTTTGGAAAGGGGTGGTGCTTCACTCTGCCCCCAGACAGGCTGCCCACCCCATATCCTCCCCAGCAAGGCTGCTCCAGCTCTGCCAGTGACACACTCAGCTAAAGACCAGTCTGGACACAGCCATGGCCAACCCTCTGCTTTGCCTTGGCTCTTCTCCCTCTAGTGCCCTCCTCCACTGAGCTCCTGGAGACCATGCCCAGCTCCTTCTGCACAAAAATGGAATCTGCTCCATGGGTGACACAGCCCCCTGGCTCCCAGAGACCCTTCCCAGCATCCAGCCTGTGCTGGGATCCCCATGGGGTCCCACCAGGCAGCATGTGGTCATGTATGGCTCATGAGCTACCAAAACACCCCATCCAGCGCCTTGCACCCATCTTTCTCCATCACCCCATGATCAATTAATGCACCAAAGACCTCTCCCTGGGTGCATTAATTATAATGGGCAGCTCTAATCCCTGGCCACCCATGTCCCCCAAGACCTCCTCACTAACCACCCAACAGGAGATCTCCCCACATCAACTGGCACATTTCTGGGGGCTTTACCCAGAGGTCCCCATTGCCTCCGCTTTTTGTCCCCCCATGGGAAAAAGCAATGAAAGTCATTCCCGTGGGAAGACAGAAGTTTCTGGGGTCTGACAGGACAACCTCATTCAATTGGAGGATGGAGATGCAAACTCCATGGGTACAAGATGGAAAGCAAACAGGGGAATGTCAGGCAGAGAATGAGGAAGAGATTAAATCTTGTAAGATGCCATTTCCCCTTCATTTATTGCTCCCTTCAGAAATTACTGCTGAAGTGGTGGATTTCTAGTCCTGTTTCCCTCACACCCTGTTGGGGAGCAGGATGTGGGCTAATCCTGCTTTCTGTTACACCTCTGGGAACCCAGGCCAAGGTCCCAGAGGTCCCAGCAACAGGCCTGACAGCAGCACTGGGACAGCAGTGTGTGCTGGTGGAGGAGTGCCATCGTGAGGATGCTTTCACACGCTGGCTCTAAGTCTCAGCTAAGCAGAGTTCTAAAATTAGTCCCTGCAGCCCACACAAGGCACAGCATCTCCTGAAGGGAGGGATTTCTTGAAGAAGCTGCTGCTTGAGGCATCTACTGGTGGTCAGAAACTTGGATAAGTATGTTGAGATCTGCCATCTTGGTGACCAAACACCCCCCACTGTGGAAACCCCTCATTGAACCTTTCACTCCTCCTGGCTTTCTGATGTGGAGGCACAGGGTGGGAAGAGCTCCCAGGTGGGACCATGTGCTGGTGGCATGTCCACACAGCCAAGGCTGGGTGGGCTCCCAAGCCTCCAGACCACACCTTTGACTTAGCTGCCCATACCAGCAAGAGATGATGGTAGACCAAGGCTTTTTGTGTGCACCACCAAGAGATGATGGTAGCACAGCGCTGGAGGTGCAGGATAGAGCCACCATGGATGGGATACGGCCCTGTTACACCTCCCTCCTCTCACCGCTCAGCTCCTGCTGACCAAGCCTTGGGAAGAGACCTGCCAGCAGACAGACAGCTCAGTGATGGGGGATGAAAATCAATCTACTCTCTAAGGTGGTGCTTTTCAATACTCCATTCATCCCTCCTGCAGCACACGAATAATGTCGCCCTTTGTCCCGCTAGCCCTCCCCGCTCTCTGGTGGGGCAGGGCTGACAGACGGCCCCTCTGCCGCCCTGTCCCGGCCAAACCTCCGCATCATGTCCTGCTCCCGGGGATATTGTCATCGTGGACTACACTTGTGTCAGTGCCAGCACGTTCCTGCTCCCTGGCAGAGCGGCTGCAGGCGTTAACCACTGCAATGCTGTGCCATGGCCAACCCCAAAAAGGTAAAACCTGACTTTTCTTCTCTGACTGTGCTTTTCCAGCTGCTTCTCACCCCAATGTTTGGGATTTGCCTGCAAACTGACCCCCCCTTCCTTGCCCCCAGGGGTGATGGGGACCTTTAAGGATGCCTATAGATTAAAAACTGCTTTTAAGCCATGACAAACCATCATGGTGCTGTAGCAAAACACAGCATCCCTTTTACAGGGTTGCTGAGTGTGGGGTTCTGAAAGTGCCTTCAAACAAAGGTCTTTCAAGCTCTAGGTTGCCATGTAAAAGAAACCCCAACAGGACACCCCATGACAGGAGCGACGCATCCAGCATCATCCCCATCCTGCTGAGCACCGTGTCTGATGCATCATTCACAAGGTAGGAGCAGGGCTGTAATGCAGGGCACAGAAAATCCCTGCTTTCACCCCAAATAACACACACCCCAGCGGACACACTGTGCCCAACCAGCTCTTTGCCCTCAGTGAAATCTCCTCTGTCCTGAACACAAGATCCCATGGGTCCTTCAGATCCCCTTGGTCACCCTTGGCCATGGCTGGACCGACCCCCAGCTCTCCATCTGTCACTTCTTCAACTTTTCAGTTATTCAAACAATTTCATGAGAAATTACAGTCTTTCAGCCACCACTGACCCGGCAGATCGTTATTTGTTAAGTACCACACTGACCTGAAAAAAAATAAGCATCATAAATCCACATACCTGTTTGGTATTTTCTTTCCAGTGTAAAGATGGGCGTGTTTAATCCCAGAAATAAATATTGTCTTTTGAAGTAAACAGCTGGCTAGTTAGTTAAAAAATTTTTAAAAAATTGTTGAAATTAGTATTTCCAGGACAGAAGTGATGGGGATAAGGCAGGAATTTTTTCTTTAGGTGAGATTTTGTTTAGTAAATTAAAAAAAAAAATAGAAGAAGGAAAGAAGAGAAAAAGGATCTAAAATAAAGAAAGAAAGAAGAGAAAAAGGATCTCATCCATCAACCAAACAGCTCCATCCCGTCATCTCTTTGCACCTTTGGGGCTGGGAGGTTGCTGCTGTCAGCTGGGTTACAGCTCCCTGCATCCCATCCCAGGGCAGATCAGCCTGAAAGCAAAGGAGAAATAGAGGGAGGAGGAAGAGGGGGAATAAGAAGAGGAAGAAGAAGGACAGAGGGAAGACCTCTAAGGAGACATGGCGGGGAGAGAATGGCTCGGGTTTCAGGAAGGCAGGCAGGGACACATCCTTAAATTGGGAGCTGACAGAGCTGGGGCTATGCCTCAAGGGGAAGGGAGAAGCTATTACAGAGGATTCGGGTTTTTTGGCTCCTTCCCACCTCCCTCCTTGGCTTTCTGAGTGCCCACCTGGAGAGGAAGCCAGCAATAACCAGCTGAATGGAAATATTTCTGTCGATGCCTGAGCCAACACAGGTACATGACGGGAGGGGATGGTCCTGAGCCTCCTGCCCTGCCCAGGGGACTTGGGGACTGCTTGCCAGGGCCCCATTCCTCCTGCAAACCATGGTCCTCCCTGACTGTTACTAGGCAAGAAATTGCCTTCAGAATCCTTTTTTTCAGGATTTTTCCTGCCCGGCCATCCAAGGCAGCTCTGCTGAGGACAATGCGGGGACCTGCCTGTCCTTGCAAATCTCAGTCCGCAGTGAGGAAGATTCCCCCCTTATCCCAGAGCTGGAAACCTTTCCCATCCACCTTCATTACCCTGTGTGCTGCACATTCATGTTGTCTTCTTTAGCTCCCAGCTGGGGCATCTTGCTTTATTTTAAAAGGACGTGTGTGTTTAACCATTTTAACCAATATTGCAAATAAAGGCCTGGCAACGGGAGACTTGGATCTCAGACAATGGATAAAGGACTCCCAAACATACTGGGTTTCCCAGACGTGTGAATTCTTAAGCTCCCCAGCAATTTTAGGAACCTGGTGTGCCTTTGGCTTTGAACAAGCCAATCTTATTATCAACAGGATTCCTGCCCTTGCTTTCATGGGAGGTAGCTCTTGCTGCTGGGTTGCTCATTTGCTCCTTCACAAAGCCCAGACCTTTAAATGCCCTTAAATGCCAGGGCTTCATGTTTTAACTCAGTACAAAGCAGGCTCTGGCTATAACTGTCACTAACTGCACAGTTACCCATCTGCCAGTACTTTCTTGTAGGGATTCAGTAATTAGCGATTAGGCATTTAGTTTTTATTTCCCAGTAGCAGCAAAGTTCTAATTAGCCAGCTCGCAAATGCGAGTTTCAAAGGTGCCTTTTAAGCGTGTTTTGCCCAAACTTTGACAAACTCTCCACCATCCTGGCGAGCTGCAGGCTGGAAATCATCAACTCCAGCATCGATCCGCACCCAGACTTTGAACAGCAGGAAGGTAAAGCCTCCCTAAACGCAGATGCCCAGGGGTAAGGTCAGCAGCCTGATGATGCTCTCCACACTCTCCATGATTTCTCTGGCTGTTTGGGCAGCATCTCAGGCGATTTCCACATCTACATTCTTACTGCACGTGCTGTGAGTGGCTTGGCAGTCTCAGGCTACGGGGAAGAGAAAACACAGCCAGCCTTATTCAAAGAGCAGCCACAACACAAGGAAGGCTAATTATAAAATTCCACAGGGCAGCAAGGCTGTTCTCTTGTTTGCCAGGAAAAAAAAAAACCCACTTCTTTTTCTCCTTCGTGATGGTCCTGCTGCCTGGTCACTCCGGGACATCAGTGATGCTCACAGGAGAGTGGCTTCTGGAAGGGTCAGGGCTCGGCAGGGCCATGCCTGTGTCCACTCAGCATCCACCACGTGCCATGAGCAGCATCTGCCACAGCTTCCCACGGTGGCAGGGTGGATGGCATGTCACCAGATCAGCTCAGCCACAGGTGGAAGCTGGGGAAAACAAGCAACTCACAAATCTGCAGAAACATGGAGCTTCCAGAAAAATAGTGATTAAAAAAAAAAAAAAAAAAAAGGTTTCCCTTTTCAATTAGTTGGGAAAATACTGAGAGGAGAGAGAAACTAATTTGTTCGTGCTACGCTATTGCCAGGAAATATGTTGGCAATTTAGAAGAAGGGCCTGGTGCAATATAAAAAAGCCATAAGCTGAACCAAAAGGCATCTTTGTTGCTGGCAGCAGGAAAGGACAGGGCTGAGCTGTTTCTAAAGACACCAGTTGCTGCTGTGAGCCATTAGGTGGCTTATAATGGATGACAGGTTTTCCCCTGCTGATTGCTGAGCTAAATCACTGTATATTTACGGGTTTCCTTCCCGCTGCTGCCTGTGCTTTGGGGAGAATGGGCATGAAGGATGCTGCGCCTTCAGCAGGATGGAGCCTCCCCTCCTTCCATGCCTTCCTCCGCTCCTCCTGCTGCTCCAGAGGATAGGACCCTGTGATGCAGGGTCCCAGGAGAGGAGCTCTTACACCCCAAACCAGCCAGTGCCCAGCAGCCTTAAGAGAGGGGAAAGGTGTAAGCGCAGTACAAGAGCATTTCAATTCCCCTGCCCTGGTGTCGAACCTGCCACGGTGCACCTGGAGCTGTGGTCCTAGCACACCTCCGTGCTATTTGGTAACCCAAGTGCTAATTTTAAGGTATTTTCTGGCAGCTGGTAAGTGCTGAAGGAAGGGCAGAGCTGAGGAAAGAGCAGCTGCAGCTCCTGGAGCAGCTCGGCATTGCCCTCAGCTGCAGCAAGCTGGAGCTCAGGGAGAGGTAACCATCCCATCCCCAGACAAAATCACCTTTGTTCCTGCCTGTAATCTCCTTCCTGACCAACATGCCGCAGAAACCACCCCGACCAGGTGAGAAAGAGCAGCCCAAGGACGCAGCGCTGACAGGTGGCTCTGCGGAGGGCAGCCTACCTGTGCCATGGTCTCCATGGGCACCCAGAGTTGTGGAGGAGCAGGCACAGACCACAGAAGTCTATGGAAGAGGGACCACAGTGGACCACAGAGGACCACAGTGGAAGAGGCAGTAGGAAATGGGGCACTGGGGATGGGAAATTGGGAGCTGGGTGCCCCAGTCACCCAGGTTGGTCACAGCAAAGGCACTTGCTGCAGAGTGCTAACTTTAGGGTATGGCAGTAACTCTCTCCTCTTTTCAGTTTCCTCTCTCTGGGGTGAAACCTCACCCTACGCTGGGCTCCTGGCAGTGGGATCCTATGGACAACAGCCCCCTATACACCACGTGTCCATTGGGACTAGCACTCAATTGCCTCTGCCCACATCTGCCAGCATCAGGTAATACAGATAGCCCACTTCTGCTGGAGCATTACTGGTCTTAGATGGGGAGAGTTGCAGCTACAGCTTAAGTGCTTTTAAATAAAGGCCAGCTAGCTCAAACTGTGCCAAAGCCTGTGGTGGAGAAATGTTGACACACACAGGGACAGACAGATGGAAGGGGGACATCGCTGCCTGCTGGTGCAGGAACCTGCATGGGATGGAGAGGCTGTGTCTGAGCAGAATCATAGAACAGTTTGGGTTGGAAGAGGGACCTTTAAAGGTCCATCTAAGCCCAGCCTGATCCAGCAAACCTCCTGAGGGATGGATGGTGTTTTTGGCTGCCACACGGCCGAGTGTGCACTAGGTGGCATGCATTTTCAGGAAGAAATGCTGGGAAACGAGCTGGGTTTGGGCAGAAAGCAAAGCACCGCTGGTGCCAGGCCCCAGGGCCTACCTGCTCCAGGGGGGATGCAAAGCAATGGGCAAAGAGGGCATAAGGCAGAGCAGGGAGGGTGCTGTCCCTAATTAACACTAATGGTGAAGTGAGGACAGCCAGAGCAAGCTAAGGACACCACCCAGAGGACTTGGCATCAGTGGTTTACCTTGGTTTTGCAAAGGCAGGAATGGAGAGAGACTTTTCACCAGGGTCTGCAGTGACAGGACAAGGGGCAGGGGGTTTAAGCTGAAATAGGGTGAATTTCAGTTGGATGTAAGGGTAATATGTTTTGCAATAGGAGTGGTGAGATATGGGAACAGGCTTCCCAGAGAAGCTGTGGATGCTCCATCATTAGAAGTGTTCAAGGTCAGGTTGGATGGGGCTTGGAGCAACCCAATCTGGTGGAAGATGTCCCTGGCCACAACCGTGGATTGGACTAGATGGTCTTCAAACATCTCTTCCAACCCAAACCATTCATGATTCCATGATTTCCCTGGAGAAGGCAGGCGGTGGGGCACAGAGAGGTTAGCAGAGCTCACAGAGCACCTCCCACCACCAGCAGGGACCAGGGACATGTCCCCTTCAGCAGCCAAATCCCAGGCGTTAGAGAGCAAGGTCACCCGGTCCGAGTGGGATGGCTGTAACAGATCCCATCTCCGCTCTGTCTAATCGGTCCCCGGCAGGGACCAGCAGCAGCTGCTGCAGAGGAAAATGAAATTAAATTTCACCTATTATCCTCTGCCTGCAGAGGAATTTCTTCTTAATTCCTGTCACTTTGAGTGTGTCTGCTCAGGGAAATCAGTCTGAAATCAAGTGGGCTGTGAATTCGGGGTGCTGCAGCAATCCCAGTGTGGTTTGGACAGACGATTTTCTAAGCGGCCAGGCTATTCCCCAGAGCACGAGGCTAACCCCGGGCAATTTACCAGCACCTCAAGCATCAGGTTTTCTATACACTAGTGCAGGACCTTGAGTCAAAACCACACGAGATGGAGCAGCCATGGGGAAATTAATCTGACAGCCTTCCAGCCTCGCTGGAAGAAAAGAACCGGAGAGAAGACAAATATTTGGTAAGTTCTCCCGTTGCGTGGATGGCTCAGACAGAAGATGTTGGAGGACCTGCTGCTTCGCATACTGATTTGGGGAGCATGCAGAGGAGGTTGATTCAGTGTGTGAGCGCAGGAAATAAGGGATCCAGCTGGAAAAGAAAAAAGGAAGAAGAAGCAGAAGGGGCTGTGTTAAACTCTATGGACAGTTCAGGTAAAAATCATATCAGATATCATATCAAATATTTTTGCAGGCAGTGAGGACTGAGGTCTGCATCCGTGTAAAGAGTAAACAGGGTCCATAGGGAGAGCTGGACACTGAGTTCATCTTTCAAGCCCAGAGAGCATCAAGCATCTTTGCAGCCACCCTTACGCCAAATATTTCAAGGAATGTGTGCAGTGAGGTCTGATGGTCTCTGCTGTTCATCAAGCCCAGGATTCACATTGTTTGTGGTGCCTTGGCTCTGCTAACCCCTTCCAGGGCGCTGGACCACCACAGCATACACCTGTAGCTTAGACAAGTTAGGGAGAGGTATGACAAAAAGGTGACTGAGGTCCAAGAGAGTGCTTGTATTGCTGAGATGAGATACCTTATCCATCTACCATGCCTTACAGAGTCTTCCATGTACCCTGAGGCAAGATGTCCTACCAGATCAGCTCATGAATCCCCACTCAAAAATAAATAATAAAATACAACAATAATAATAAGAAGAAAATAAATCCAATGCATGTCCAGCTTCTTCCCACAGCTCAACCAACCCCTGGCTGGTTTATCCCCATCGTACAGCCCTTCCCTTCTCCTCATAACTACAGCCAGTGCACCTCTGCTCTTCCACCACCCTGTAGACACCTTGCAGCCCTGATTTGTAACACCCTTCTGACCCTGTAGCATCATCTGGAACCCTCACCTAGCTTCCCTCATCAGCCGGAGCCCCCTGCTCCTCGCTTGCAGCATCCCTTCATCTTCCAGCCATGCTGTGTAGCTCTGCCAGGCTCAATATAATCTATTCTTCACCATCCTCGATTCTCTATGAAACCTTTTCCTTTTCAGGATTAGAGGATATTTAATGCCTGTCCACCTGTGCAACCACACAGATCAGAATCTGCTTCCAGCATAGCTTTATAAAGTGTACTTAATCTATTTTTTAGGCTTGTGTGTATCAAGGTAGAAAGGAAAAAAATCTTTGGTTCCTTATTACAGCCACAGGAGACAGGAATTCTGAGCACTCGAGTTGTAAATGTGAAACTTATTGCTTAAACAGACACGTTACAAGCAGGCCATCAATCACATTTGGCAATTATTAGTACTTTGTGAGTATTTTGAACTCGAGTACGTGACAGTCTCATCCATCCTGGAACAGAGAAATCCATGGGCATTTGCATATGAGGCTGAACTGCAGGGAGATACAGCTCTGGAGGATTTTTCCTGTAGCTGCAATGGTTATGTGCTCAGCCCTCTACATTTTCTGTAAACAGAAAACTGACCCTATATAAGCTCTGTAAAGATGAGTCCCGTGCATTTAACCCAGAAAGCAGAGTTTTATAATATCCCACCACACCTATGGCAGAAGGTGGTTCCATACAATGTTTTTTGCTACGATTATTGACCCCAAGCCTAATGCACTGTGTTTTTATAAGCCTTTTAGAGCACCCCTGGAGCAAGTGTATCCTGGCATGCCGAGGGTGAATCAGTGCTGCTGGGTGTAAAGTCCGGGGTAGTTTAAAGTCATTTGATAAGGGCTGGTGAGTGTTTCCTGATTTTGAAATGTCTTGGGTTGGTTTTGCCTTCTGCTGCTGAAGTACCCACCAAGGGAAAAACCCAAGTGGGGTCTGACTTACCTCTGACACAGTATCAAGAAGTAATCTACCTGCCTGCAGGGTGTTCCAGAATTAATGTAATCTGTAAATAAACACATACATCCTGCAAGGGGTCTAAAGAACATGAATCAGGAGGCTGGAAGGAAGCAGTGCCCTATTGTTGGAGATACCTGCTGCCACACATGCATTGTATTTAACAATCCTCCTCCCCGTGCTCAAACAACGAACACGGCAGTAATCTCCAGGGGGTTGGTTCTGATTTACATGAATGTAAATGAATCTGAAAATAACTCTTCTCAAGGCTGTGGCTGAGCAGATGATCAACCCCCAGCTGAATCTGGCTCCCCGTGGCCACAGCACACACACCACAGCCCCCCCACCAACCAGGACTCAGAGGCCACCTTCAAGGCTATGAGTTAGTGACTAGAAAGCAGCTCCCACAGATGACATCCAAAAAGCATTCAGCTTCATTAGAGGCCGCACCTCTAACGAGATATGGGTATCACGAGCTCTGCTGGACCCATGGTGATACAGGTAGCGACACTGGGAGCCTACAGATGTCTAAGTTTTCTCTAAAAGGAGCAAATTCTGTATCCTAGGCCCAAGATGTTGCAGAACCAGTGACAAGGAGACTCCTGGTGCCAGCTGTCCCGGGAAAGCCCACCTAACCCTTCAGTACCTCCCCATCATCCCCTCCATCCTGCCTCCCTATCACCCCCCATCACATGCTCATGACCCCTTCTTGTACCCCCACAACCCCCCTATCTCTCCCCATCAT
>VXBJ01003146.1:1364581-1404457 GCA_013400055.1 Nycticryphes semicollaris | reverse complement strand
CCCCCGCACTACATTTCCCAGCCGCCCGCGCGAGCGCACGCGCGCTGTCTCCCGCCGCTCCGGGCCGGGAAGTGGCCGCCGCCGGGACTCGGGGTGAGAGGCGCGGGGGACTGGGACCGAGGGAAGGTAGCGCCGGCGAAGAGGGGGCGGACACCACCGGCACACTCTTCCCGCCGGCGGCCCATCAGGGCTGTCCGTCAGAGGCCTCGCCGGGACGTCGCGGCAGCGAGTGATCGGTTGGTACCGACGCGCGGCCGCCGCGGGCCCACCTGCCCCTTCTCGGGCCGCTTCAGCCCGGCCGGGAACCGGGTCTTGCCCTGCGGGTTTGGGGCGCAGGGCCCCGCGCCCCGGGGAGGCCGTTAACCCGCTGAGCCGGGGGAAGAAGGGCGGGGGTCCCCTCGCAGCAGGCCCCGGGCCCTCCTTTGCCCCCGGGGGGAGGGACACCGGTGCTACCCGGAGAACTGCCCCCGGCGCTGCGGGGCCCAGGGCGGGCCCGTGAAAGGGTCCAACCCCGGGGTAACCGGGCGCTGGAAGCGGAGGGGGTGTGTGACTTGGCTGGGGGTCTGGAGGGGGGTTGCTGTCGTTGCTTCCAGTGTGGGCTTGAACTCTCTGACAGGCCTGGGCCAGGGTGGACCCCGGGGACCGGGTCATCTGGGCAGGACGTGCCCTTGCCCTTCCCGGGCAAGAAGCAGGGAAAGAGCCTTCCTGGTGTTACTCGGAGCTTTCAGGAAGCTGGAGGAGCCCTACAGGTCTTGCCAGGTTTGTGCCCCCACGAGTAAGGGCTCTCCCCGTGAGTAAATAATCCACTTTGGTGCCCAGGAGGGCCCTGGAGTGAGCGAGCTGAGTGCTGGGGTGGATCCTGCGTTCAGGTGTACCTGCCCTCTTCTCCCTGCCTCAGCTTTCTGAGTTCTTCCTGCCTGAAATGCCCGGCTGGTAGGCAAAGGCTTTGTTTTGCTTCAGTTGTGGTCTTTATTTTCCCCTCTGAAGGGCACTTTCTTAAAGCTTGTTTTGGATGGAAGGAGTCTGGGTTTGGAGCGGGTCGGGTTTTATTTCTTCTGCCCTTTTTGGCTGTCAGCTCAGCTGCCTTGTGCCGTGGGGACCAGCAAAGGCTGGGAGAAGACAGGGCTGTGTGGGGGGCAGATCGATCTGCGTGGCTGGATGTTTTGCTGTGACCTCTCTATTTCCTTGTGTTGTTTTTACTCCCTGGTAGCTGTGTGCCAGTCAGTGCTGGGCACTCGTGTAGGGAAGGAGGTGTTTAGACAGGAATTACCTGGAAAGTGCTCCAAACCCTGTTTCATCGCTGCATTCACAGCTTGGCTTGTGCTGGGCCCAGCTGAGTGCAGATCAGATGATGTGGAGGGTTGTGGAGGTGGGTGAGGGGGGTCATGGCTGAGTGATTTGGGGTCAGGGTGGCACAGGGCACTTGTAACTTCGCTCCAGTCGTGCGTCCTGCTTGGGGTCATGGGCTGATTACAGTCCCTCTGCCTCCCGGTGCGTTAACATGCTCTCCTAATCCCTGTGTAATCTTCTCCTCAGGCTCCTTGTCCCTTCCAGTCCTATCTCTCATGTGGTGTTAGTGACACTTAACAAATCCCTCCTGGGCACCCTCTGCTGAATAGTCTCTTGTTTATCTGGTGATTTTTATTTTTCTAACACAGGGCTCCTGAGGCCCTCTCTTTTCCAGGTGCAGGCTAATATATCACTTAAACTTGTATTGCTGCTGGCAATTTCAGTTTAGAAACTTAAAAAGGGACTTGGCATTTTTAGAAATCATCTCAGAATCATGAATTTTAAGATCCTGCCTTTAAAGTGAAAGAAAGTTCCACTTTCTGGAAGTAGAACAGGTTTGAGAATTAAATGTGTTTTTTCAAATGCTTTAATTCCCATCTGCCCCTCCCCAGCTTTCTCACCACCGTTTGCTGGAGCTTGAGGAGCAGGGAATGGAGTCTGCTGGGAAACACAACTGAAACGCACCCAATTCTTTTCCTGGCCAAATCCCTGATTAAAGCCATGTGGGCAGACATTTCAGAGGTGGTGCTGGGGCATAAAAATCCAACTGAGCAAATGCAAATTCAGGATCCGAGCCTGCATTACAAGTTACCTCCTAAGTAGAGGGCAGTTGCTCAGAATGTTTAAGTTTGCCCTTCAAGGAGTCAGGGTTTTGTCATCACCTGGGGCAAGGTGGCCCATAGGATTTCTAACTGGAGTCAGGGTTAGCTTTTTAGGGGTTGGTTTGACTTTCTGCTTTTAAGGCTTATTTTTTTTTAAAGCTGAAGGTGAAGTGTTATGATCCATAGGATTTTAGCAAAGATGTGTAGCTGCTCTCCAGTCTGCCCATCTCCCCAGGACAGGGAGAGCACAGAGGAGGAGCGGCATCTAAACTGGTTCTGCCAGCATCCAAAATGCAGTGCTGGTAAAGTGGGATGTGTAATGCACCCTGAGCTGCAGCCAGTGTCTCTGTACAGCTCTGTTCACTGCCTGCCCCGAACCCTTTCTGCCTTGGTGCACACATGGCAGCCCAAGGAGGGTAGGCTGAAAGCCGTGCAAGCAGCTCTGGTATTGAATTTCTCAGCTCTCAGTACTTGTGTGCGGCTGAATTCACAGGGAGGCGAAAGGAACTGCAACTTCAGGCCTTTTCTTTCTCATTTCCCTTGAAATTTTGGCTTATTTTGGCTCTCCCGCATTCCTCCCTTCCCAATCCCTGCAAACAGCTGCTGGCTCAGGGTGTGCTCAGCAGCGAGAGCTGGCAGGAGGCTGTGCTGCGCCTCTTGCTCCTCCGTTGGTCCAGCAGTCCCAGCGCAGGAAATATTTTGCCGTTCAGATGGGGAAGCGAGTGTCGGAGCACGCGATGCTCACGTGCAGCCAGTCCGAGTACCTTTGCGTGTGGTCCAGGGGACGGGGTGAGCAGTAGGCTGTTGTCACCCAGCTGTTGTCCACCAGTGTCCCAGCGAGTGCAAGGTGATATGTGAAGGAGGCGGCTCTTTTTTTTTCCTGGGATGTCCTCTTTCTTTTTTTCTCCATTTCCTGCTGCTGTGTTTCAAAAAGGAAGGAAAACGAACCGCTGACTCCCTCCAAACGGCCTCCCCTCTGCTTGTGGCTGTAGGATGTGCAGATGAATATTTGGTAACGACAATCTGGGGGTCAGGGAGCGAGGAGGGAAAGGTGTTGGTTCTCTATTTGGGGTTCAGAGCACCTAGTGCAGGCGGGTAGGACAGAAAACCCTGCAGCCCTGCTCTGGCTCACACTGGTCCAGGCTGAGCCCAGACATGTTGGTGGTCCCTGAGGAGGAGATATATTGGTGTGAAACCTGCCATAAAAAGAGCAGGTGTTGGGTTTGATACCTCAAGCTTTAATTTGCCGGTTTGAGCGGTAAAATAACCATCCTTGGTGCTTTAGGGGAGAATGAATTACATCAGAAAGATTGGTTGCAGAGAGTGGGGTCTTCTGTCAGCGATCTAGAGCGGTTTGTCACCACCACCAGTTGAGCTGGGGGTGTTTTGTAAAAATATCAGAGCAGCTCATAAACTAATTTACAATGAATTCCTGGAGAAAGTGTTGCTTTCCTCTTATAAATGCAGACGTGTGGGCTTGTCTGTTCTTTGCTGGATTCTTTTTTCTATTTCTTTTTTAAGCTCGCAAGCCACACGAGCGTGATGGATGGGACGCTCCGTGGCGTGTGGGATCTTCCCCCATCCGGCAGGGATGTCACTCTCTGTGCAGATGGCATCCTCCAGTGGAAGCCACCCACTGCTGCTCTGCCTCTTGGGAGAGCTGAACTTTTCCATTCGACAGGAAGGAAGCTCGTAGCTCCCTGCTGACCGCTAGGAGTTAAGAGAGCAATCAATTATGTGAGACCTGAGGAGGGAAAAGGCGACTTTGTTTTAAAACAATGTGAATTTTGCTCATTCGCAGTCGCACCCCCCTGCTCACAAGCCCCAAGGTGGGGATCTCCAAGTGGTCTGTCTGGCCTTCAGACACCATGGCATGTGTGTCCAGATGGTCAGGACAGGATTCCTTGCAATGACACAGCAGACAAGGAATGCCAAATAGCACATCTCTGGTGTCTCTTGGACAGCTTGGTGACCGAATGGTGGCTTTGGGTCTGCTTTTATACATTCTTTGGGGGCTAAGTGTGGTGATCTTTTACCTTTGTGAGGCTCTCTGTGACTTAGGATTTATTCACTGGCCTTTGTGTCTTTATCTGGATGGCTTAAGTCTCCTACCCCATTCTCTGTTCTTCCCCAAATGGCTTGAGTCTCTGGCTTGAGTCTTTCTTGATGCAGATTGTCTCTTGGTTGAAGGTATTCCTTGTTTTCCGACCTGAGAAGCTGCAGCTAGGTGTGCTATGATCTTGAGGACCTGTTAAATCAGTACCCTCAGCACAGGCTGTTTATTGCACCCCGTGTTCCTCCTTCCCATTCATTCTTTGTTTGTGTCATGCTCAACATACTTATTACTGTGATTTGCAGACTGTGTAAAGAATTGTCTCCTGGCTTTGTGTTTGTGTATAACGCTACAGAGAAGGAATCGAGGGGACTGATCCTGGATCAAAACTGAGTGGTCAGAAGCCTGAAAGTGACTGATGTTGTAGCCCTGGAGCTCAGATCAGCGAGAAGACTTTGGGAACCAATTGTGTAACCAAGTCATTCCTGTGGACAAGAGCTCGGGGAGCTCCTGCTCCCCAGCTGGCAGCTCACGTCAAGGTGGTCAGAGTATAATGCTACCTGGAGTGACACGGAGCACAGGCGAGGAGGGGTGCAGAGTGGCCACTGGCCACTTGCCTTGGCACACTCCTGGCCATTGAGTGTCTGAACTCAGGTCAGGGCTTGCAGGTCAGGAGTGGGTCTGGGCTGGGCTGATTTTGTACAGATCTGCAACGACTCAGGTGGTGTTTGGTGCCCCAAATCATAGGAAGCAGAGCCTCCCCTAAGAGTTTTTGTTCTAAACTAGCAAGAAAAGTTGCTAGCATAGGCAGAGAGTGGGTGGTGGTACCTTATTTGCCCTCAGCCAGAGGGTATCGAGGCCAATCCACTTCTCTGTAGTCTCCTAAACACATAGCAAGCATCTTCTGTGAAAGGCTGAGCTTGTTTCCCTCTCTTAAATGGCTTGTGTGGTTGCAGGGTGGGGTGGATTTGGGGCATCATTCTCAGCTCTGTGTGCTCTCTTTATTTTTTGCTGCAGGCCCCCCAGAAGAAAATGATGTAAGGCCGGCCGGTGGAGCTGCCACGTCCAATCACAGCGTGCCCAGACCTCAGGGAGGAACATGTCAGCAGCTCAGGGAGCAGGAAGCAGTTCAGCTGGGCCATCCGGACTCCCCGGTTCTGCCCCGGGGCACAGCAGCAACTCCACAGCAGTGGCAGTGTGGGAATGGCAGGATGAATTTGGCAGGTGGAGGCCGTACCGAGGGAATGTCTGCAGCTACATTGAACAGGTTTTTCAGGCCTCTCAGCAGAAGGGCCAGCGTTCAGGGTCAGGGCTTGTCAGCAGCATCCCTCTGGGACACGTGGATCCTGTCTTGGCCCCCTACGTCATCGACATCCCAAGCTTGACGCAGTTCCGGCAGGATACGGGTAAGAGACCTTCCGTGTCCCTGCTGGGGTTTTGATGAGGCTGTTTGTGAGCTTGGAGTTAAGTGGGGCCTTGTTCTTTGTAGGACAGCCCTACAAAGCTCCAGCAGGGTGGTTCTGGGAGGGCTGGCATGTCTGCTTCTTTCCTGATGCTGTCTGCTGCCCAGTGTATTAGCATGTGAGAATATCAACGTGGGCTGGTGTGAATCTGCAGGTCTGGGCTCAGGCAGGTGGTGATGATCTCTTACAGAGCCTCATCACGGGACCTCTGGAGCTCAGAGCTTGTGAGCTGGAAACTTTCTTCTTACCCCCACCTACATCCATTCAAGACCACTTGCATAAAAAGGCCTTTTTTTTTTTTAATGCTTCAAACCCTCCCGTTTGAATCTCTTGATCCCTCTGCAACTGGAGTGCCAGCTGCTTTACCTTGGCATGCCGCCCTGTGCAAGCTGCTTTGTGAAAGCCTGCAGCCCCCGCAGAACTGCAGGATGCTGCAGCAGAATATTCCCCACGCTTGTGTTATACGAGGCTGGCTTGCTTCCTCCTGGGGAGGAATATCCTTAATAGCAGGATTGAGACCTAATTTTCATTCTCTTCTCATCTCTCTTGGGGTCACTGAGACTACCAGCTTGGAATCTCCTGAAATTACTCTTACCATCTTCTGCTCCAGATGTGCTGAGCAGCTGTAGCTTAGAAAGAGGGCAGGGGTGGAATGCATGCTCTTCATCCCTGGAAAATCCAGGGAGATCCCAAATTACACACCCTGAATGAATGGCTGCTTTGGAAAATTCTCTGCATCAGTTTCCCCTTTGCCAACATCTCCCCCATCATGCCAGGACGCCGGCAAACATCACCCCACGCTTTAGAGATGGGCAACACGCGGGTTTCTTGCCAATTGAAGCAATAAGTGAGCAATATCTTGAATCAACTGCCAAATCAGGCAAGTCCTACAGGAAAGGGAAGTGGTTGGAGCAAACACGAGTGCTCATCACAGCTGCATCCGTGTTTTTCTTCTGACTTGGCGACCTTAGGATTAGTTTTTCTAGCGGTATCCTGGGCGCGGAGGTTTCTTAGCCGGATTCCTAGGCTGGCCTGCTCAGCATGGCCTGTTTGAGCACCTGGAAGCCCTGCTGAGGCTGTGGCTTTGAGCAACACAGCATGGACCACCAGAGTTGGCACCAGTGACTGTTTCATTTTTCTTCATGCCTAACTTGTGAAGGAACCTTCCAGCCTCTTGCCCTTTGAGCCAGTGCTCAAACAGTCCTGAGCTGTCCCTTGTCAAGAAATGGCCCAGTTTGGTGAGGACAAGCAGAGTGCCTGTGGGAGGGTGGAAGATGTGTCCCGGTGTGAATGGGACATCCTTCTCCACAAGTAGAGCTGTCTCACTGCAAAGGTCATGTATCTGTAAAGGCCTTCCAGTACCTGAAGGGGGCCTACGGGAGAGATGGGGAGGGGCTTTTTATCAGGGAATGCAGTGATAGGATGAAGGGTAATGGTTTTAAATTGAAAACGGGGAGATTTAGATACTAGAAAAAAATGCTTTAGTGTGAAGGTGGTAAGACCCTGGCCCAGGTTGCCCAGAGAAGCTGTGGATGCCCCATCTCTGGAGGCATTCAAGACCAGGCTGGACGGGGCTTGAAGCAACCTGGGTGGGTGGGAGGTGTTCCTGCCCAGGGCAGGGGTTGGAACTCGGTGATCTTTAAGGTCCCTTCCAACTCTAACCATTCTGTGATTTCTTTAGACCTTTGTGAAAGATCTCAAAGCACCTAGCGAATATTGTCCATTGCAGGATGGTTTGGAATTGGCCATCTTTGGGGCAACAGCTTGATATAATTTTGGAAATGTTGACTGATGTGATCTCATCTTTCCTTGGAGGAGATCTGTGGTTAATAACAAAAAAAGGCTGATTCCACTTCACGTCTCTCCTGCAGCGTTTCTCAGCGATTCGAGGGGATGCTGATCAGAGTGGCCAGGTTTGTAAGCCTCCCTCCACAGGCGCCTGTGTGCTCTGCTGTGTGACTACTGGAAACACTCTCATATCCCCTTTCAGTGGCCCAGTTCTAAGCAAAGCTTTTTCCCTCTGCGGTGCTCTGCTTTAAATGTGAACCTCTCTGAGCGAGCAGCCAGCTGACTTTTGTCATGTGCTGCAGAAAAGAAATCTCTGCAGGAAACATCCCCATGAAAAATCTTTAAACAGAGAAAAAAAAAATAGGCTGTTGTATTCTGCTCATTAGCTATTAGACAGACAAATAGGCTCTTCAAAGGAAGCCAGGGAGAATAACAGGAAGCCAGTGTTAATGGGACCAGCATCCCCACCAATGGGCAATGACAGCTGTGCAGGGGGATCTTGTGGGCAGGATTAGCCATGGGTTTCAGCTGCTGGTGGAGGCAGATTAGCTGGGAGAGAATGCAAGAGAGCAGCAGGAGTTTGTCCTCTTGCCACAGCTGTTTGCCCACCCTGGAGAGGAATGCCAGTTTCCCTGCCAGCATGTAGGAAGGAAGATGTTTTCCAAGTGTGTGACTTTGGTCTCGCTATTGACTCCTGAAAGCTCTTCTCCTGGCTGCTGTTTAGGGGTTTTAAAAACACAAGGTTGCTTGCAAACTCCTCAAGTCCTCTTAGCTTCTTTTTAGCATCTGACCAGCCAATGGAGCAGGCTTAGTAATCTACTCTGTGTCCTGTTGGGCTTTCTGACACCTTGCTTCACCTGTGGTAGTCCCCTTTCTCCTGGGAGCGGGTTCCCTGTGCCCATGGCTAACTGTAGTGCATTTCTCACCATCTTGCTTCCAGCCCAGTTTCATCCCCAGCCCTTCTGCCTCAGGGGTTCATCCCTGCGTTGCCCACCTCTTGAGGCAATAGGTTTGTGTTCCTAAAACTTGGCAGGGCTTGCTGGGTAGGGAGCAGTCATCACTAGAGTTTACTTTTGGCTGTTTCATTAGCTTTCCCATGGAAGACATTGATTCCTGCCTGGGGAAGGTCACCTCAGTTCTGCTGACCCCTTCTGCCCTGACTTCTGCCTGGAGAAGGCCTTGCCCCACAAGAATTCCCCCCATGGAGCAGCATCCTGGGGCAGTTCTCTGCAGGCTTTAGGTACAAATACTACTTTTACCTCTGGTCCTGGAGCGTAGGGTCATAACTCTCACCGCCTCTTAGGAGGCTTTATTTTGTTTTTATTCTTTTTTTCCTCTTGCTGCTGTTCTCTGAACTCCTCCTGTGTTGTAACGACTCGTTGCACCCCTCTTCACCCCCATCTGCCTGCATCCCCAGACTTGTTTGCCCTGCGGCGTTTCCTGCTCCTCACTCTCGGTGCCGAGCGCCCGCTGAGGATTTTCCCAGCAGCAGTACTTTTGACCCTGCTCTATGAACCCATTTTTGCAGAGGTTGCAGAGCTTCTGTGCAGTTGAGTGGCTTTACCTCCCTCTCATCAGGCTTTTTCTGTTTGTTTTTTGTTTTGTTTTGTTTTTTAAAGACAGTAAGTTTCCAGGAGTGAAGTCACCCTGCAGAGCCAGGGGATTTTGAGCTCCTGCTGTTGCTGTGGAGTGGCTGTGCAAGAGCAGTGTGTCTGCTTTCATTTCTCATCCTTTGTCTGAACAGCTGCTCTCTCCAGTTTCCAGATTACTTCACTGGCTTCTCTCTAGCCTTGCTGTAATGCTCAGCAGTCGAGGGCCTAGAGAAGCTGACCCTGTCTGCCCACTTTCCAAAGCCCTTGTGGGGCTTCACCCACACCCTCAAGAGCAAAATTGTCCAGATCCTTGTAAGTGAAGTGGGTGTTTAGCCCCCTGGAGCGCTCCTGCAAAGCACTTCCTGATGGTGTCCTGTCTCTATAGTTACTCTGTTGTCAAGGCTGTGGGAGATGAATTTTTTTTAAACAGAGCTGTGCCTCAGCCTGATTTTTTTTTTTAATTTTTTTTACTTTTTCTTTTTAAAGCCAGGGAGGCATATGTGATTGCTGTGCCTTTGTGCTTGGGTGTGTCTGTCTCTGCATCCTCTCTCCTTCTCTCCTTTCCCACCCTTCCTCCCATCAGCTTTTGAACCTGCTGCCAGCCTGCAATCAGATTTGGCAGGGGGACAGGGATCTCAGGGGTGTTGCATTTCTCTAAGCTTCTCTGAGCAAACCCAGCCCTGTCAGGAGGAGAAAGTCTTGTGAGCTGAGGGAGAGGTGAGGAAGGCCACCCTGATGTAGACACTGAGGATCTGTGCAAAAACGAGTTCTGAAGACCGGGTCTGTGTTCATTCTCTGCTCGCAGAATGACTTTATTTATTTCCCCACCCTCTCCCCGTGCAGGGACAATGCGAGCTGTGCGCAGACACCTCTTCCCCGGGAACTCTGCTGCTGGGCAAGGCATCGTCTGGGAGTGGCAGAATGACGAAGGCGGGTGGTCTCCCTACGAGATGAACATCTGCATCTTCTTGGAGGAAGCCCGTGCTACGAACCACCAGCGAGTAGATCTGGGACCCATGGGCTACAACTATGAAGTTGACTTTGTGGCTCAAGTCCAGACCAACAAGACCACGAGGTTCCGCCGCAGCGTTCAGAGGCGCTTGGATGACCCGTATCCGGTGACAACCTCCCCGGCCACCCTTCACACGGGGGCGGCTTGTTCTTGCCAGCAGTGCTGGCTAAACAGTGGGACTGGTCCCATCACTACACGCTACCGCCACTCCATGATAAACTTTCCCAACTCTTCTACTACTCATCAGGTTTCCGGTAGGACAGCATCAGTTAGTTCTTCCGGTGTCGGCTTCGTGCCCTATAACAAACCGACTTTGTCTGGAGCAAGGTCAACACCAAGACTGAATGCACAGAGCACCTTGGCTCTGCCTCAGGCTGGGGGCCCCAGCACAGGACTGTCTGCATCTAACGGAGTCAGGTACCAGACCCTAATTCACCTTTAAATACTCCGTGTGTGTGTCTGAGAGACCAGCTGTGCTCAGGTCTTTGTTATTTGGGAGCCTCTCTGTCCCAGAGGTCTTTATGAGGGTCTTCTCCCTAAGAGAAGAGAGAGGTTTGTGCCTTTGTGTCCCGTACAGTGGAGGAAAAGGCTTCTCATCTGCTTTCCCCTTCTTTTCTCCCACTTGAAATGTAGTCCCTGTCTACTGGTCTCCCTGAATGACTGGAGGAAGCAGTCAGGTTGAGGTTCTGCAGGGTTGAGAAAATTCGTAGTAATTTATAGTATTCCAGGTTACACTTAAAATCAACTTTGAGAGGGATTGAGTGAATGAAAAAGGGACTTGTGAACGCCCTTATTTAATTAAAAACATGCAGTAAGCATAGAGTGGGAAACAGCTCTGTGCTCAAAGCCCTTCAAGGAGGGACCACAGAACTTGCAGTGTGTGGCTGAGACCTAAATTCTCTGACAAAATCAGGAAGTCCATGTAGGACTTTTTTTAAGGTAAACAAGCAGAAAAAAATCTCCACAACCCTAAGACATACATTAGACCAAAGATTATTGGGGTTTCTTTTTAATCCGTTGTGAAGATGTTTAAAAAAACAAATCAGTAATTTACCCATCCTTTGATACCTTGAACCATATTGATCCCTCTCTATCTGAGATCAATGGGGTGACACTAGCAATTCAAGTGGTGTCCAGGCTATTTGTCAGGCTAAAAGCTGATGCAGAGCAGAGATGCCACTGGATATTCACAGCAGAGATTCACTTTGGGTGCGTTGAGGTGCTGTTGGGCTTCACTGGTATGATGTTGGAGGACTGAAAGCACAGGCAGGACTGTAAGTGATTTTAAAATCCAGCGAAGCCTCACCTTGAGGGTTTCATCATGTCCTTATGTCCTTCCCCTTTGTCTTTCATCGGCGACCCTCTCCTGGCTGAGTGCTCAGGGTGGGCTCTGGCTCTCTGGAGGAAGCTGGTTCGTTTGAAGGTAAGACTGGCAGTTGTTGTGGTGCTAATTGAGGTCTAGCTTTCCTCAGTTCTTTGAGCTGTCACCCCTCAAATGCTCCAGCTTAAATGGATAGGTCACCCGTGTTGGCTGCTGATCCGTTGTCCATTTTCTTCTCTGGCAGGGTTGAAGCTGGTGTGCAGGATTTCAGCTCCCATTGGTGGGTGGCTGGAGCTGAAGGAGGGCAGTGTTTGCACCTTACTGGTGTGGGAGGAAGGGTTTCACTTCAGGCCTTCTGGCTGTTGCTAGTTAAATGAAAAGCAGTCTCATGGTCTGATAGCCTCATCTCTTCTCCACTGCGTGGGCTCCTGGGCCTTCACATTGGTTGTCCCCCGTGGGCTCCAGTGGGTGTTCTGAGGTGGGAGGGTGTTAGTATCACCCTTGAAAAGTGGGACACTTCCCTCTGTGTTCTTGTAGGATGGTCTCTGTGAAGCCTGGATGCCCAAACCAAGCCAGATCGCCGCTAAGCTCAAGCTTTTTGGGGTCTGTGCACAAGCCTTTGCTCGCAGAGGTCTTTGTGGCCTGTCTGTGATGATACTTGCACCGAGTGTCTGCCAGCATTAAACTGAGGACACAGGAGGGCTGTCTGACTGCACCCTCTGTTTGTAAAGGGCTGGAAGAGTACAGAGAAGTGTGTGCATTTCACTGTAAATAATCCAGATGCTGAACCGCCGCATAAACACCCAAGAAACTATGGGGGAACTTGCTGGGGCCGATCTACCTGTCCGTGCTACCCTGAGTGCATACAGAATAACACATCTAGAAGGGTGTTGAAAGCACATTCTAATTGCATGAGGTACAGGGGTTTGAGGTTTATTTTGAATCTCATTTGTATTTTAAGCAAGGTGGTGAATCTTGAGATGTTTTCCTTAGTGTGATATCAGGACTTTTCCTCTTTGGGGTCATTCGAGTGAAATGACTCGCTGCATCCTGTTCTTCTTTCTCATGGTCCTTTTCTGGTGCTTTCTTTGCACCCGGGGATTTTTTGTGGCATCTTAAGAATCCACAGTACTTCTCTGTTCCAGTCACCTTCAGATCTCAGCACTGCCTGCAGGCTTTTGCTGTCTCCTGGAGAAGCTGCCCAGCCCCTCTTCTCGCAGGAGCCACTGGTCAGTGCATGAGGCTGCTGGGCTGCCTGGAGCCCTTGTCCTTCCCCAGAGCCTCAGTGTGATTTGCAAAGTGACTCTCGGGGTGGGAAGATCATAAACGAAGAGCCAAATGCTGCAGCAGTTGTCCCATGAGCCTGTCTGGAGCCCATCAGGGTCTGGGTATGTTGTGTGCTATTGATGGGGGGGACATGCTGTTGTGAAAGGAGGGGAGGATGGGGGAAGAGGTGCTCAAAGGTAAGTGGCACAGGCTCCTTACCAAGGACTGAGCCACAGCCCAGGTGATGCTGACTGGGAGGAAAGGGACAGCCAGGAGGACACCTGGAGGTGCCCAGCCAGCTGGAGAAGACATTGTCATGGCAGCCTCCTTGCCTGGGTCTCAGGAACTGCCAGGGCAGCTCTTGGGCTGGTTAAACATTCCTGGGGCTGGTATATGCCCCCCTCTGCTCAGCTGCTCCAGCTCCATCCCTTCTCAAGCACTTCTGAAGGTGGCTTTTATGGCAGGAGCATCTGGTCCCCTCCACGTTGGTCAGCCTGGGGACAGCAGCAGAGGGCAGAGTCCTCCTGGAGTGCTGGGATTGCTGTGGTACCAGTGGTGGCATTGGCTACGGACGAGCAATGCTGTGGCTGGTCAAGGTCTGGCTGTTAAAGCCCATTTTTCAGCTCAGCTGTCTGTGGTGTGTGTGAGGTGGCTGAGATCTTGGCCATAACCCTTGGGCAAGCCAGCTTCTCTGGGGGAATGCAAAGGGATCAGAGGGTTAAATAAAGATATAAACTGGGGACAGCAGAACGTGCCATGTGGGGAAGGCACTTGAGATGCTGGGAAGAGAGTGTGCAGGTGCTGGCAGACTTGTGTGACAGACAACCTCTGCTCAAACCCTGCAACCCCTGCTGTGAGATTTGGTCCCCTCTCTCCTGACTGAGTGTCCCCACTGTGGTGCAGGTGTGCCCTGCCTGGGCTTGCCATGAGGAGTGTGACAGGAACCCTTGACAGAACCCAAACCTGGCTCAGGTGTGGGAATATCACTGGGCTCCAGGACGTGTCGGGGAGGTGGCTCTGCAGGGCAGGACGTCAGGAGCCATCTTTGTCTCTACAACACCCTTTCTGTTCATCAACACTGGTGTTTTCCACTGGACCATCTGTGGAAGCCATGCCCCACTGCCAGAGCACGTGTGGGTCACAGATGCAACCTGTGGCCTGTATGCTGAGCCTGGAGGGAGGCAGCAGCTGGGGGGTCACCCAAACAGACCCCAGAGAAGGGCAGAGCAAAGATGTGCGTTGATGGCTCTTCATGGATAACGGATGATGTCTGGATCTCCAGTCCTCTGGGATTAGTTTTGCCAGGGGTGTTTTCCCTCCTCCCTGACAGCCAGCCAGATGCACGCAGGGAGGGCAACCCCTGTCTTCCATGTTGAAAGGGACGTTTTCAGCCCCAGGGGACAGCTTGAGATTGTTGTTACCCCTCTGCTGGGTTTGAACCAGAAATGCTGCTGGGTGGGTGTAATTGCTCCTGGCTGGGGTTACAGTCTCAGGGCTTGTGAAACCCGTGTTCCATCAGAAAATACTCTAATTTCTGTGAATTAGGGGAAACCTGAGTAGCAAACTCTAACAATGTGTTTCATTTAATTCCTAAGCCCTGAACATTCCTGGGTTATTTTATCCCCTTGGTTTCCCCATCTTCCCCTTCCCTTGGCTGGACTTGACGTGGTGGTTGGTTCCCCTTCCCTCGCTGTCCCTTCACCTCCTGCGTCACTGAATAGTGTGGCCTTTGTGGAAGTGAAGATGAAGCACTAATTATCCTGTACTAATTAGCCCGCCAAGGGTTTTTGTCTGCATCCAGTGTGCAGCCTTGCTCATTCCTCTGAGCTCTGATGTGCTGGCCCATGCTCAGAGACCGAAGGGAAGGGAGCAGTGAGCTTGTGGTGGATCCTCTGGTGTCTAATAAAGGTTGTGTTGTGTTCACCCCGCGGCCTTTGGCTCCAAAGCAGCCCTGGCGGATTACTTGCTTTTATAAAACTGCTGATCTTCACACAGCTTGCAGGGATGACCCAGCTCCTGCCTCTCAGAGCTGAGCTGTGACTGGTAGAAGGGCTGAAAAGCTATTGGGGAGAGACTGAAAGACGGTGCAGTTGTGTACACCCAGCTTCTTTAGGAAACACAGCTAAAAATGGCAGCGCTGAAGCAAACATTTCTCCTGCAGGGCTGAGAAAGAGGTGTAGCTACTCCTGGAGAGCTGTCTAATTCCCTGTGTGGTTGTGTGAGCTATTTCTAATAGGCAGGAGGGAATAGCCCCTGAACTGGCTGTTAGGAGCACAGACATGCCTGGGGTTTTGTGGTATTGGCGGTAATTAAATATATTTCCTGCTTGCTGCAGATGGTAGTGTGAGAGAGGGTGGAGCTCAAGCACTTCAAAATGCAG
Organism: Nycticryphes semicollaris; assembly: GCA_013400055.1. Lineage (NCBI taxonomy): Eukaryota > Metazoa > Chordata > Aves > Charadriiformes > Rostratulidae > Nycticryphes > Nycticryphes semicollaris. The sequence goes on along the minus strand of VXBJ01003146.1, from coordinate 1,389,471 downwards.
ATTTAATTTCCCCGTGCTCTCAAGAGGGTCAAAGTCGCTGGAAAACCCAGAGAGGAGTGCCAAGGCTTAAATAGATGCTAATATCCTTGGCTCTGCTGCTAGTGTATTAAATACACGTGGGCAAGTTAGTTTGCTTCTTGGTGCATTAGTTTCCTCCTGCGTATTAAACACAGTTAATGAATCTGGCCTCTCACAGAGGGCACTAAAGTCTGCAGATGGAATGTGCCATGACAAGGGTCATGTCCTTATATCAGTGCTGTTAACTGGGTCTGTGAAGTGGGGGGGATGTCACCTTCCCGGGGCTCCCAACCACCTCCTGGCATCATCCTTCCCACCCCATGTGACAAAGCATCCATCCCTGGGGCGAGAGGTACCCCCTGCCCTCTCTGTGCTGGCTAATGACAGAGGAGGGCACTCCTGAAACACAGTGAGGAGAGCCCTGCTTGTAACATGAGCAAGTAAAGCTGCAGGAAGCAATGATTATTTGCCCTAGCCAGGAAAATCCCCACTGTATCTCCACGGACCCCTCTGAGCTTATGCGGCTTTGGGATACCAGGAAACGTTTGGAGAATTCTTTGAGGCACTGCAAGCCCAGCCTGAACGTTTCACTGGGAGTCAAAGGCCCTGGCTGGTTAGAAATGCCCTCAGTGGGCAGCAGGCTCTCGGTGCATCCCTCTCATCTCTCCATGCTGTAGAACTTGCTCTAGCACTGGTGCTCTCTGGATCCCCCTCACCTGAGACCCCCCCTCCCAGCCTGCCTACTTCAAGTTTTCTCCTAACTGAGCCTGCCTTGAGTAAATCAGCGGGACCTCGCTCCCAAGAAGCCAGCGCTGGTGTGACAATACTGTTGCTTGAGTCTGAGCTGATGGACTGAATACATCCATTTGTGCTGCCCACGAGCCTGCTCTCCGAGTCAAGGCACAGCCCGTGTTATACTACAGTAGCAATATCCTTCTTTGTTCTCTCTTTCCTTCTCCAAAAAAACCAAAGAAGACCCCGCTTCAGACCTGGGGTAGGCTGTGAGTAAGTGTTTCTGCACTTTTTTTCTGGCGTGGCGACACTTCTTCCCATGCCCCATGGCAGTGAATCTACCCAGGCAGTGTCGTGGCAGCCGTACCTCAAAGCAACATGGATTTCCCTTGATTTCATCAGCCTTAGGTCTGGCCTTTCTGCAGGTGTCAAAGAAGGCACGGCGCGTGGCAGCCCCACGGCGTCGAACAGATGGGTCAGCACATCCTACGACGTTGTTAGCTGAGATGCCCCTACCTGAATGTTAGCCTGTGTGAAATGAGAGGTATTTGGTTTCTCCATCGTCACACCAGTTGGCTTTAAGCCTCCAGCAGTCAAAGCTGACGCACTTCACCTTTACACCAGGAGCGCAGCTGATCAGCGGCTGTTTTCTGGATGATGGGTGGCAATTTGTCTGCAGTGCACTCGCAGCTTCCAAAACTTGATTGCTTCAAATGCATCAATTGCTTATCCATTTCCCTCTGCAAATCTCGAGGCGAGGGCTCTTCTGACTTTGTAGAAGCTCTGGCTCCTGTGTGCCTTGGACTTGAGCCTCGCAATGCAGGAAAGAAGAGTGAAGAATTTCTCTGCCAATCTGCTCAAGGTGTGGTTACCAGTCATCTCCTTCCCAGAGCAGCTCTGGGTTTGCTTTCTTCACTCTCATGTGTACTAACCCTGTGGGCCATCCCTTTGGAAGGATCTCCAGCTGGCCATCTGCTTTCCTGGTGGGACGGGAGGTTCAGCTTCGTGCTCTATTGTATTTTTATCTTCCACGGGGAAGCGAAAGCACCCAAGGTGGCTGCTGCGCTCCGTGGTGTGACGATGAAGCCCAAGCTCTTCAGTATCAGTCACATGCTGGGTCACAGACTGGGACAGAGGGATGCCCAGGCACTGTGTTGTCTTCTTGGCTGCTCAGCTGGATGGAAGGAAGGGATGTCCAACACTTCTCTGATTTTTGGGAGCAGATCTCTCAAATTATTTTTCGTTATCTGCTCCTCAAATATCCTCCTTGTCTGCAGCTGGAGAGGGAGCAGCCCTGCTACCAGCCATCATCTGAAGAGGATTGTAGGAGCAGAAATAAAGCAAAGGGATGAGATAGAGAAGGAGGAGGGAAATACTTGATGAAGAGCTGTGATGAGGAGGCTGAGTCAGGAGAGAAAAAAAAGTCATAAAGTGGAGTGATGACAAGTGGTTCAAAGCCCTTTGAAACCGAGGGGAGGATTTCCACTGTATTCAGTGGGTTTGAATTGGGCTGTATCAAGAACAATCTGTTGCATCACTTAAGGACGATTGCAAAATTCAGAGCAGCAGGGAGGAAAGCATAGTCTTTGAAAGAGATGGAAAGGAAACCTCTGTGGTTTGAGGAGCTTTTTAAGTGCCAGGAAGAGCTGGTCTCGCTTGGCCAGGCTGTCAGCGCAGCACCGAGCCCTGGGTCCTGCCTGGGGGTTTATTCAGGGAGCTCAGCTATTTCTAACTGCAGCAGGTAGGAGAGACCCTGCCTGTCCTGAGGCTGGAAGACAGCCATGGGCCACTCTCAGATCTTTTCCGAAATGTGGACAAAGATTTTAGCGAAGCTGAAGAGAGGGACCTCTGTCTGTGATACTGGTTTGGGCACAGCTGTAGCTTTTGTATGCCAGCTGGAGAGAATTAGGTTCACCTCTTCAGATAGTGGGTGGTATTTGGCCAACTTAGTCTGCTCTGTGAATTCCTAAGAAGCTGGCCAGGTTTGGTATTATTTTGTGTGTTTTGGGGAGTCCTTTGAGATGGTTGTCTGAATACACTGAGTATTAACTGCAGCTGATGCATGTGAACCTGCCTCTACCAAAGGCATTTGTGCCACCTGAGACAAAATCCTGGGTTGCTTCTCTTTGCCAGCATGTTGGATTTCAAATGTTCCTGCTTTGCTTGTGTGGTTCCAGGTTGCTTTCTCCTCCAGTGACCCCTCATCAGCTTTCATGCTGTTGCTCACCCTTTCCTTCCTAACTCCTGCCATCAGCTAAATACCTGACGCTGGCTGCCCATGTGTTCCAAACCAGCTTGAGGTACAGTTGCCAGTGCTGGGTACTACTGACAACACAAGCAGGTTAGGAACCTGAAGGAGATGGTTGGTGTCCGTATCTTGATTTCCAAAGGAAGGTAGATGCCAAACTCTTCCAACTCTCTTTCAACTTTTCCTCCCTTTTTCCTACATCTTGCAGAAACCTTGTGGATGCCCACAGAGTCGAGACTTGATTCTCTTCAACCCAGGGCTGCAGCTGCATGTGCTCAAGTGCTTCTTTTCCTTTCTTTGCCTCAGTTTCCCCATTTGGAAAGTGTGTTTGTGTGATAATTCTTGCTTCCTTTGATCCATACAGCTGCAACTTCTTATACAGCATGGAGGGGTTCAATCTTTAATTGGTGAGCAGAGTTTCTCTGGCTAGAGACTAAGTCACCTGGAAGGCTTAAGATGGTTCCTGGCTGCATTTTCATGCCACGGACCTGTTGGTGCAGCAGTCTGTCATAGGGCAGGTCATCTGCTCTCAGGAAGCTCTGTGATGGAGCAGCAAGAGCAGGGATGACCCAGGGGATCAGAGCAGGTTGAGCAGGGTGCTGTCAACAGGGTCCACCAACAGACCCCAACACAATAATGATATGAGTCAGACCCAGTATCCAGCCAGGACAAGATGGGACTGGAGATAGCTACTTACAGCATAGGTGTCTTCTGAGGTCCACCTTGGAGATAAGTAAACCTACTTGAAAGCTCTAGAAGAGACTGGGCTCCTTAAATGTAGCTACTGGACCAGTGGGTTTATGGGTAGGGGTCCCAGGTAGAGCTCATGTGAGCAATTAATCCCTGTTAATATATCCCAGGCCCTGGCACTCAGGAAAGAGTAGTGCAGTGCTGAGTTGTCTCTCTTCTGTTTGTGACTGATCTGTGCTGTTGAACTTGTACCTTTGTCTTGTTTTCTCTCCAGCGCCCCAAACCTGCCAGTCAAGATGTCCAAGCACAGCAAGGTGAACCAGGCCCTGGCAGGTAAGGATTCTGCTCTGCTTTACCAGCTCTAGGGCTACTTGAGCAAGTGGTTTACCTTTCTGTGGCACTTGTTTTGCTTTGTTAATTTCTAGGAAGTCTGAAATATCACTGGCGTTCAGGGTTTTAGGCCCAAAGATTTTTCAGTAAGGCAAAGAGGACAAATCTGGGGGAGGACCAGGTGGTTAAACATTAGTAACTGTTTTTCTCATCAGTGCTGGTCTTGAGGCTCTCAAAATGAGCAGGTTTATTTGAGGGCTGGGAATTAATTTTCTTCTGTAGGTGTGGAGGAGCAAGTAGTTGGGGAGAAGCACACTGGTTGAGCTCAGCACTGGCTGAGTTGAGGGAGGAAAAGTGGTGTGAGATGGCGTGTGGCTTTACTACAAAAGCTCAGGTGGTATTTAGTTTAAAAAATGAAATAAACTATGAAGGCTTGCTTTGGGGAAAGGAGGTGACAGAAGTTGAATCAGATGTTGTCTCCTGTGGCAGCAGAATACAGGCTTGTATGTTGCCATCCAAACCTGTGAGCACAACGCTGAGTGTACCTGAGGAGTGTGTCTGGGAGGGATGAAAGCGTTGGTTTTCAATGCTCATCTTCAGACTAGTTTTCCCATTAAACATGAAATGGTGTTGCCTTCAAAACAACAACTCAACGCTTGCAGCTCTTTCCGTGCCAAAATCCATCAGCACTTTGCTCTGTGTTGACTCAGCTGGCACCAAACTGTGGACCCTGGGGTGGTGGTGCCTGGGGACATGGGTATTCTGCTGAGAGCAGATGTCTTCTTTGTACCAACACCGACTGTGCACTCTAAGTCATATCGTGATGTGGTAACCTGGGGTAGATGAGTGGAAAAGACCTGACTTAGAGTATTTTTGGATTTTTCTGTACTCATTTCAGATGCTACAGGAGATCTATTAACACTCTCCTTCCTCTAGCTCTTGTCTGCGTGTGGTCTGTTGAGGTTATTAGCTCCTTAGACACCAAACTTTGCTCCTGAGGAGGCAGTTATATCCTCTTAGAGGAAATGGTTGCCACCTTATTCCAGGAAAGATGGTCGTGTTGGTCTTCTCCCAAGCATCAGGTGTTCCCCTGCCTAAACAAGATCCTCAGGACTGATGTTTCCAGTTGCCTGAGGTTACCACCACTGTGAAAACTGTGCCTTTCGTGCCTCTGTAATGGGCATTGTGTAAAGACTGATACTGAGCGTGCTCTGACAGCGTGTAGCTCATCTGTCTCCCTCTTAGCAAATCCATCTTTGTGGAAATGAGGTGTAAAGTCAAGCTCAGACCTTGTGTAGGTTGATGACCTGAGCAGAAGAACTCCCTTTGCTTATAAAAGCTCTGAATTTCATCCCCTGGGCTATTAACACTGACTGTGTAATTAGGTACTTAATCGCATAAAGGTGAACACAGCAAAGAGGTGAAGAGCCCTGGTAAATCCAGGCTGTGTTCATGTTGTTAACTGTGATCTTGTTCTACGTGTGCAAGTCATCCACCCTTAATTTGCAAGGGGTGAATATACATGGTCTGTTTATGCCTTGTAGGGCCATGTTCAGATTAAAAAAAAAAAGCAGGAGAGTAGTAGAATAAGCAATTCACAACCATTTAATAAAATGAAATGGTCAAGTTTGTAATTGATATCTCTGTTGTTGGAGGCTGGAGGTGCAAAAGAAAGAGTAGTTATTAATTTTAATAATTCTTAGCTCTCCAGGAGGCAGCTAGCAAGAGGCCCTCTGATTTTCAGGGGAGGGCAGAGCTGCATGGCTTGGGATCTGAGGATGGTCAGCACAGAAGCCACCAGCATCTCTTTCAGATCCAGGACGCAGCTTTGATGGCTGCTGTGCTGCCTTCTGCCAAGTGTAACAGACCTCAGAGGTGCAAGGAGGGGGGAAAATGTGAATTTGAGTCTGTCTTTAAGACCACATAGAAGCAGAGGAGAGATCAGGACAAGTTAATTAGCAAGCAAAAGGGAAATAAATCTCTGGGAACATTTCTGGTAAAAGCAAGCAGTGGAGTTCTGGTAAAAAGGCCAAATTTTATCAAAACATTAATTGCCTGGGTCTTTAGGGACACCCTTTTCCCCCTCTATGCTCCACGCTCTGTTTCTAGAATCTCTTCTGGGAAGTGGTATTTTGTTCATATTTAAAATCCTGCAGATGGTGTTTGAGTTACTTTATTATTCAGGTTATTCTCTAACACACAGGCTTGTCCCCTTTCCTTCCTCTGGTCCCTGCTGCTCAACTGCTTCCTTCAGCATCAGGGTGGGAAAGTAGGGGACCTGAGGGCTCTGTGGTGATGTGGGGGAGAGGGCAGTCTCAGATGGGAACTGAAGGCTTTATTCTGGGAAGCGTGTCCACGAATCTCTCAACCCCTGGCCTCCATCCTGCGGTGCCTCTCAGCAGCTTTGGCTCTGATTTGAAGCAGGAGAGAGGAACCCCCCTGGATTTTGCGGGTGATCTCAAGAGATGCTGCAGGTGCACCTCTTGGATGTAGAGGGAAGTTCTGGTGGATGAAAGAGGAGATGGGGGATCCTGCAGATCTGAATGAGCAGCTGTGTTCTGTTTGTTTAATGAACACCTGGGGATTTGAGTGAGGGATTTGTAACGCTCTCAACACCACATCTTCAGAAAGCATCCCTTGTGATCCCAGAAATCAGGAAGCTGACTTAAAAAACATGTTTTGTACAGGGTAGAGGTCGAAGCAAAGTGTTGAACCACAGTGTTGGTGTTTAAAGGATCAGGTGGACTAACAGCTCTTGGGAATGATGGGGTTTTAGCTGGTGTGCCCTGGGGCTGGACTTAGGTGGTCATATGAAGGCCCAACTAATGCTATTTTTATTATGACAGCTGGAAATGAGCTTTTGGTTTTTTGTTAAATGAAACCAAGTGTTTCTCACTTGTGTGATTCCTAGAGCTGGGTGTTTGGGAACATACCAGCTGTAATCATTTTGCTGGTGGGAGTTGGGCTAGATGATCTCTAGTGGTCCCTTCCAACTCTGACAATTCTGTGATTCCTTGGTATAATTGTAGAGATCAGCAATGGTTTTCTGAGACCTTACAGTATTTGAAGGTAAGCTCTGCCCTTTTCCTTCTACCTGCTTAAAACCAGGACAGGAACCAAAAGGCAGAGCAGTCTGAGGTCCATGCAAACACCGATCAGTAGCCAGGGCTGGTGACCAGAGGGACATGTAAAGCTGGGCATGTGAGCAAGCGTGTGGTCACGGCTCATTACGCTACGTGAGGGTCTTTTTCCTACGCTCAGCTTCTGCACAGGATATTGCAGAAGTGCCTTATTTATGTGGCAGGCTGAGAAAAGCTGGTGGATGTTGTCGTAGCTCCGGTGAAAATATTTACCCTAAAGAGTTGGTAACATTGTGCTTTTGGCCAAATAGGTGCTTTGTACAAAAGAAAAGAGGCAGTTGTGAGTGAGGATGTTGTGCACTCGTAGGATCAGATCAGATGCCAGAGGATGCTTTGCTTGGCTCTCTTCACTCCTGCAGTCCTTGCAGGGGGAAACCCAGTGGCTGATGGAAAGAGTGAACGCATAAAATAATTCTCAGGTTCCTGGGGTAGTTTGTGAGCAGCAGGAACTCTTGCAGGATTCCAGGGTGTCCAAAACTGTCTTGGTCTGGGCAAGCTTGTCTTGTTGCAGCTTGGCTCTCGCATATTCAGGTGAGAATTTATCCAGGGCCACCTTTACTCCTGACATAACTCCAGGGATGCCTACAAAAAGTTCTGAATTCAAGCTGTTGTTTCCACAGGTCAGAACTGGAGAATCGATCTGCAGATGTGTGGTGTGTCTCTCTATTTTTTTTTCTGGCACTCTGTATAAACACACACTCCCACGTAAAACTTGGATCAGAGAAGATCCCTCACTGGGGCCTCTTGTCACCAAGCTTGTGGGAGAATTGTTAGATGCTGAGATTTCCAGTATTGTATTGGAACTTTAAAGGAAGTGTTGCTGCTGGGTTTTGAGGTGAGGCAGAAGAGCAGTATAACACCAGAGCATCCCTTTTTTGAATGCTTTCTTGATTTTAAAATCTGCAGAAGATGAATGATTGTGCTTCTCCAAAGGTGGCAGAAGGTAAACCAGGAAATTTATGTTTTCTTGGCCGATTTAAGATTGTCCATGGGAGAGAATATTTGGTTGGGATAATTCTCCTGGTCCCAAGTCTCCCTGTGCTGTGTATCTGTGTGGAGCTGTAGATGTGTTTGCAGCTTATTAAATGGAAGTTCCTGGGGGAAAAAAATGTTTATTTTCTTTGTGATGATTCACAATGCTGGCAAGCATTTTTGGACATGTTATTCCAGGTACGAGAGGGGTTGTGTCAGAAGGTGACTGACCTCAGCAGAGGTTCTGTGGCTCATGCTCTTCACTTAATCTCATTTTTGAAGGCAACGTTTTTGTCCTGTGCCATTAAGAGTCTGAAGTTGGTTGTTCAGCCTCTGCTTCGTTAATGTTAACGAGATGGTATTGATCTCTTAAGAAGAAAGCATTAATTTTGCATTTTGCCTATCAGTCAGCTGTGTGTGGGTGGTGATAATCCCTGCTAGTCTTTGGACTTGCTTTTCAAATGTCAGTCTTAGCAATCGGTGCTGCCGCACTGCTTAGAAGCAGGCTTTTTGGAGACAACTTTTACTGGTTCTGGGGAACTGCATTTTGCAGCCTCAGTGGGTTCAGCCCATCTGAGATGTCCCCCAGCCATGGGGAGGTCCAGCATCTTGCCCGTTTAGCAAGAATGCTGTTCCTCTGAGCTCTCTAACAGCAGGAGTTGGTCTTCTGGGGGTATCTCCAACTGTCCTTTAACCTGCTGAGAGGGGAAAGGACCTGCCTGGTGCCCATGCAGCAGCAGCAGCAGCTTTGGTGCTGTTCCTGGCCTTGAGGCATTCTGTTGTTTCTACAACAAAAGCTACTTGTTTTTTTGAGTGAGTGAGTACATTCATGCCCTTCCTTAAGGCTTTGTGGGAGTAGTGAAAGACTGCTGGCTTGGGCCGGAGCTGAGAGCACCCCGCAGTCTTGCAGCCTTTACTTCAAGACTTATTTTGGTCATGAAGTACCTGGATCTGATGTTCAGTTAGAGACCCTCTGACTTGTAGCAGCATCAGGGGATCTCCTTGGCTGCACCTGTAAGGAGCAGCCCAGTGCTATCGTAGGGTAAGGGGTACTAACTTGGCACTTGTATGCTTTGAAGGTCCTCCTTTAGAAGGTCCTCTGCAGCTTGTGGGAACTAGGGGAGCTACACCTCAGATCTAGATCAACAATGGTGGTACCTAATGGGGGTCATCTATGGCTGCCAGGTTTGGTGTTACCTATTTCCATTTGGAAGCACGTGGCTTCACCATGTAGCTTGGCCTTCTGGCCAGAGCCAGCTCTGCCAAAGGTTCTTGGGTAACCCTGGGAAAATGACTTCATCCCTCTATGCCCCCCTCCTCATCTTGTGAAAGCCTTTCTGTCTGTCTTTGGTCCTTAATTGAGAAAAATTTAGTAAAAGCATCTGAGTTTGTGTATCAAGAAAGGACTGGACAGGTTCTGGAATATTTATGGGACCTTACATGAAGGAGGCACAAAACACAGTTGCTACTGTGGTTAGTTCTGCTTGTGGAGAATCGATACAGGCTTTGCACAGGGGATTTCTCATCACAAGCAGGCTCTTGACTGCTTGCATATTTGAGGCAGAAAATAGTCTTACCACTTGCACGCAAAATTGGCTGATGCTTCCCGTCATAACTCGATTTTCAGTCATGTGTGGGCAAGGTACCTCATTTTTGTCCTGATGAATATGCACTTCTGTCTTCCTTTCCCAACCCAGCCTGAGTAGATGTTTGGAAGAAAAAAAAAATAATCCATAGAAATCTCAGCTTTGGCTGTGAATTCTTGTGCAGGATGCTGGCAATATTTTCCACAGCGATAGGATGTGGTTTTAAGTGGTGTACTCTGAGGCATCTTTGGGGGAAACACTGGATTTTAGGTTGGTTGCAACCAGAAGGTTCTGGCAGTGGCTGTTGCAGGTGGGAAGTTGCTTCTTGGGAAAGTGAAGGCAGGTGTTTTCTTGAATGTAAGTTTAACAGCAATGTGCTACCTGTAGAAATGTTATGACTTGTAACCAGCCTGTATTTCACAGGCAAACATCACACTAGATCAACATGATCAGTCCTGTAGCTCTCTGTGTGCCAATTTTACCTTCAGGGAACGGCTGTCCTTTTTAATGATTCATTAGCTTTAACAAACTGGCATCCCATGAATATGGCTGGCTGGGATGGGGGAGGGTGAGAATTACATTGCAGCTAAGGGTGCTAGGGGAAAATATCAGGTTGCCAAGGCATGGGGTGACTGTGGGGCTCATCTGGCAGAGGACTCGGTGGGGCAGCTCCAGCCCATGGTCAGTCCCGCACTGTTGTGGGGTTTGAAGGTGGTTGAGCTGCTCTCTGGGGATCAGTTTGATGTGGCACCTTTGAAACACGTAGCTCTAGGGATGAAGTAGCTGAGCAGGACCTTTAGGGGTTACAGGTGATGCCCCTCACCATTCATGTCCCCAGGGTCAGGGCTGTGGTGAGCAGGAGGACTTTGCACCACGGCAGAGGTCACGGGTGAGACTTATGCCCACGTTTCCCCACTTTAATTTGCTTCCCTCTAAAAGCCTCTGGACCCTGTCCTTGTGCTGACTCCAACCCCGTTGCCTCTCGGATGTTTTATGTCCTCTGAATCAAGGGCTTTTGGGTTTTGTTTTATTTTATCTTTTTAATTTTCCTTTGAGAGATTAAAGGTTTTTCTTTTAATGAATGTGTTTCCCCGTTGTTTCCTTCCTGCATGTTGATCTCGTACCCGCTGTAGGCATGACGGCTATTCTGATGTCAGCCGCTGGATTCCCCGTGCACCTCACCTGTGTGCCGCAAGCTGCCACCACCCATAAAGCCACTAAAAAACACAGCTCAGTTAAGGAGGGGAGGAAAGTGTCCAAGAAAGGTAGTTCCTGCTCAAACTCTGATAATTTTGCTTCCGTCTCCTTCTCTTTATCTCTCTGCACTTGTTCTGCCTCGCTCCTTTCCTCTTGTCTCTCCCCTCACCCTCTTGGCTCTTCTGATTTGACTGATGATGTTCATCCCACCAAGGGGAGAAGCAGGGCACGTCTCCTCTGGCCTGCACAGTCTCTGACGGGTTGTAAAATAAGATGATAAAGTAGACCCTGTCCTGTGGTAGCTCTGCTTGTCTCCATCAATAGTTAAAGCTGGAGCAGCCTGGTTGGTCTCTGAGCATGTCAGAGACTTCTGCAACCATAGGATGGTCTCACTAGATCCTCTTTGCGAGCCCTGGGCATCCGTGTACCAGGACCTTCTCTCGCTCATTGGTGGGACACGTCTGGGAGCTGAAGGGACTATCAAGGAAAGTATTTAATCTATGTGTGCTCTCAAGAGAAGGTCTGCCTGTGGGCCATGCTTGTCATGGTTGAGTCATAAGATGAGAAGGCTTTTCCAGACAAGCAGGCTCCTGAGTCATGCAGGGCTTTCAAGGTTGAATTGCAGAGGATTTGTTCTCTCCACCTCTGTCTGGGGTGGAAGGGAGTGTAATGGAGCGCTCTGGGATAGATGTGCCCTGGCAGGAAGGGCTGGGTTACCCCAGCTCTCCTGCTGAGCTGAGTCACCTCCAGGGCAGTGCCTTCATTTCTCCTCTTCATATCTGACTGGCATCCCACACCCTCACCCTTGTGGGGTCTGTGGGCTCCCAGTTTAGAGCCTTGGTTCCATCTTTGTGCAGCAGCCCTGGGACTCTGCAGGGGTAGGTGTGAATCCAGACTGGTGGAGCTGTAGAGGTCAGCTGTACCAACTGCAGCACAGCTATCCTGGGGTGGTCAACCACCACCAAACCTCAGGTGCTTCCCATTTCAGACAAATGAAGGGGTTCTAGAGGTGGGTGGTTTTCCAACATGGTGATGCTTGTGTTTAAGGAACAGCCTTTAGGTGGAGGGGGGGAGGCATCTGGCTGTCTTGGGGGGTTGTTGGTACCAGCATCTGTAGTCTTAGAGTCTGCAAGAAGTGAGGAGGTTTGATTGGGAAGCAAAGTCCAAACCCATCTGGAGGAAGCGGGAAGGGTGGTAGAAGGAAAATAGAAATTAAATGCAGAGGGAGCTATCTTGCAGAAATGCATTATGGAGGGAGCTTGGAGGAGGAGATGCAAACGGTAAGAAGGAGGGAGAGAGCAAATGTGGAGTAGGATGTGTGATAGAGGGGGAGGAGAAAGCAGGGGGTGGCAGGAGAAGCAGTGAAGAACAGGAGGAGCAAAGGGAAATGGGTGGTGAAGGAGAGGATAGAGTGGAGGTGGGTGGCAGAGGGGATGGATGAGGATCTTGCTCTCCTCAGGGCCAGCTGACAAGGGGATGGGGCAACACAGCTGCTGGAGCTTCCCCCTCAGTGCTGGCAGTGTCCATGCAGCCAGCCCTCTGCAGCCAAGGATGAGGGCTGGGTGGTGGGGACACCCCAGGATGGTTGCTGAAATGGAGCTGTGGAGAGGCCAGGCCCTCCCACAGAGACCTGGCCACTGGAGGAGCCCCAAAACCAGACTCCAGACCTGCCATTGGTGTTGGTCACCTGCTGGTGGTTAATGGCACGAAACTGGCTGTATTTAGAGCGAGGGGTGACCACAAACACACGGCCTCTACAGTCCTCCCCACCCCGTGGTGCGACTGGCTGCTGCCTTCTCCTCGATGAGGTCTGTGGGTACCAGGCTCTGCACCATTTGCTGCATCCAGCTCTGCCTGGCACAGAGGAGATGTGGGTGCAGGCAACCAGGGTGCTTGCAAGAGCAGGGTGTTAACGGTAGGGTATGTCTTGAGTGGGATGAGGGGAGCAGCAATGCAGAGCATGAAATGGGGGAGAGTGGGAGGTGGGCTGGGGAGCCAGAGCAGCACATGCCATCTTGGGTATCTGCCTTTTCCTCCATGAGATGCTGGTTCCTCAGCGCTTGCTGCATCACCCGGGAGAGTGTGTGTGTGTCGGGGTGTGCTGGGGCAGGGCTGGCTCCAGCCTCAGCTCCCCGGGAATGTCTGGATAAATGGCTTAGCCCCGGCGATCCAGGCTGCCACCTCCCTGCCAGCTCACCAATGCCACCTGCTGGGGCTAGGACATGTCTGGGGAGCAGAGAGGGGACATCAGCAGGAGGGACAGGACAGCATCCAAGAGAGAGGTACCAAGCAGCTCCTTGTCCTCTCTGGCATGGCAGGATTTATCTGTCCTGCTGCAGAGGAGGAACTTTACCAGCTCTGCCCTTCCCAGCACTGTCCCTTTCTCTGGTTTAGTTTGCTAAAATCCTCCCTCTTGTTTTAAAAAGCGAGATCCCCTCTGCTGGGGGCAGGGAGGCTGATCACACAGAGTGCACAATTCCTGGGATGAAGAAGGTGCTCGGTGTCCCCCAGGAAGAAGCTGTGTTTGTGCATTCTGCACTGAACATAGTGAGCCTGACTTTTGGTAAAACTCTTTGGTTGGTTTGGGTTTTTCTTTTTTCCCTTTACAGACCCTGAAGCTGCCAACAGGCAGAGGGTGGGCCTGGTTTTTGCCCTGAATTTCTGTATTGTGTGCCCTTTCTCCTCCCACGCCCCTCCAGGATGTTTTTTCTGTTGCTGAGGGTGCCATGCATCCAGGAGCAGGTCTATCAGGTGCTGACTACAACCAGCTGGTGCCAAAATAGATGGTGGTGGGTGCAGTGAACCACCGTTGAGACCCTTCTTCCTCCCTCCTGCTGCTCCAAACCCTGGCAGCATGTGAGTTGAGGAATTGCACCAGCTTGGTGAGTAGCTGGGTTATCTTAAAGGTGCTAATTAGTCAGGATTCGTTAATGTTGATGCTCTGGCAGTGATGGGTCTGGAGCAGATGAGCGTTTTGCTGTGGGTGCTGCAGGTCTCTGGGAAGCTGTAGTCTCCAGGCAGACCCATCTGGTTGTCCAGGGGGGAGCAGAGCAGCTTGTCCAGCTCTTCCCCAAGCACTGCCATGTTGCCCAGGCGTGGAGTTGGCTGCCATAGAGGGGCTCTGAAGGGAAAAGGTGTTGGTTTAGGTCTGGTGTGCCACTTATCCTCTTGGCTGATGGGATCACCCTCCCATTTTCCCTTGACTTGGAGGGTTCCCTGCATGTCCTCCCTGGGGTGGCCAGACACTGTAGTGCAGAGGGAGAGGAAGTAAGCAGGATGGGATCTGACTAGGTGAGGCAGCTAATCCCATCTGACACTGCTCCTAACATGTCCATCCATCTGCAGCTGGGACCATGCCCATGGGATGGTTGGGACTGAGGAGTCCCTCAGATTTGGGAGAGCTTGCTGTTCTTAGTGGGAAACCACGTGCTGAAGGAGACAAGTTGCAATAACAGGGCTGGTCTGTGTAAGGACCAGAGCAGCCTGGTCGCTTGGTTATCCTGCTGAAGTGCTAAATGTGGAAAAACCTGTTCTTAACACAATCTCCTCTTGCCTTCCTGATCTCTGAAAATCTCACCTGGGGGCTGAGGCGTGTAGGTCCAGCCTTGAGCAGAGGTGATCAGAGTTGGGTGACTGTCCATGACAGTAACTAGAAAGAACCTATGTCTGGCCTGTGCAGGGTATTAACAAAAAGAGTCTGATGCTCACCATATGGCTCATTTTGGGATACAGAAGGAGGCAGGTTCCTGCTGCAAGCATTTGGTTGCTGAGGAAGGATTCAAAACACATCTGTTAAATGTTGCCTATGGAAAGCCCTTGCTTCAGCAACCAACTTATTATCTGCAGGGAGGAAGGGGAAGCATTAAAAAAAAAATAAAAATCGTTATTCCTCTCTTTGTAAATGAAAGAATGGTAAACATTCCTTCACATCCCAGATAAATCAATAGCACAGTGTTGGGCCAGCTGGTGGTAAACAGCGTCGGTCAATTCTGCTGCTGCCTTTTCAATCTGCTATTGAATCTTGACACTCTGGGGACTGAACAGACTTTGCCGATCCCAAGGGATGGGAGAACAAAGATTTGGAGGCAAACATTTGTATGGATCAAATGGTCCTGTCAGGAAGTGATTCATGTCCTGAAGTGCACGTGGCTCGTGCCGTGGTGGGTGTTGTGCCCACCATCCTGCTTCTGGTTCCCTTCTCTGCTGCTGGGACAGGGTCTGACCGATGTCTGCCTGAGGAAGAGCCTTACTTCAGAGGCAAGGAAGGCTGTATGGGCTTAGCTACCCCTGCTGAAACAAAGTTCTCAGCATTTTGAAAGGCTTATTTAGGACTGGGCGTTTGAGCACTTATTTGCAGCTGGGACAGATTTTTGTAAAGCATCTGGGCTCTTCACCAAGGTTGTCTAGAAAGAGAAAGGGCTGGATCTAAATGCATCAGAGCATTATCACAGCAATCTTACAGGAACAGATTGGAGATGCCACCACGCAAACCCATCAGGCATGGATTTCCTAAGGATGGCTGCATCACCCTCCTCTGCCTCTCTGGTTGCCCCCAGCTCCATCATATGCCAGCTGATGATGATGAGGTGTAATGACATGTGCTTTGCCCAAAATCCCTGCTGTACCCCACAGACTCTGCAAAAAGCTTTCTTGTCCTCGTTCTTACCCATCTCTGCATCGAGACTTTTGTCTCCTTTCATTGATTTCATTTGAATGAGCCTGGTCAGTTCTTGGGTGAGTCGAGTCTTTGTTTCTCTGTGCTGCTACAGAGGGAAGGAAAGTCAACAGCAAGAGAAATGCGGAGCAGGGGATGTGGGGAAGGAGTGTCCTCCACTGTCCTGAATGAGCTGAATTGCTCAGATCTTCTGTGCAGGTGGGAGCAGGTGAGCTGGGGCTTCTGCCAAGGACTGGGCAGGCGTTGCTGTTGGTGTAAGACACCCTCTCTCCTCACTGCCTTCACCACCTTGTCTGCGCGTCTTTTTGGCATGGCTTTCTCCAGCCTGTAGCCAGAGGAGAAAAGAAGGTCACTTCAAGAAGAGCCACCTGGAAAACCGTCCAGATGGAGAAGGATTTGGTGGTCAGCCTGGTAGGTACATGGAACTCTCAGGAATGAGAACATGGTGGTCATCATGATTGGGTACTTATGGAAGTGGATGGAGTTAATGGTGAGTAGCAGCTAGTCCTGCTCACACAGTCCTCTCAAAAACCTGCAGAGTAGAAGAAACTGAAGCTGCTTCCTCCCATGTGACCATGAAGGTCTCTTGCAGTTGCAAACCAGAGCCTGGTTCCAACAATCACATGTGGAAAGTGCCACCCTGTGTTTGCCAGCCTGGAGTGGGGACAAAACAGATCACAGAGCTGGGAGGGCTTCAGGCACAGTAAGCACCGAGTTGAGCTCTGACAGTGAGCTGGGACAGTTTGGACTGGAGGTATCCCCTTGTGACTCATTCCTGGCTGGCAGCTCTTGGTCTGCTGCGTGTGAGCAAGGTCCTGGCAGAGAGGATTCCTGGTCCTGTTTCTTTTGGAAAAGACAAGACAAGGAGCCATGTTCCCTGTGAGATCTGGTGGTCAGGCCTTGCAGGAGCTCCTGGTGCTGCTGAGTTCTTGGCCTGAGAGCTGGAAGGTTGGGGCTTGCCCAGGCTTCTGTTTGTCTACTGCTCTTCATGTGGCAGTTCTTGGAAATCCTTTTCCAGACAGTCGGAGGGAGCATCCTTTCACCTTGTGGGCTCTTTCTCTTGCTCTGTGTGCTCAGTCATACCTTCCTCCTGCTACCACTGCCAGAAATCATGTGTTTCAGGATGGCCAGGAATCCTCTTCTGAAAATAACTCATCTTAATAACTGTCTTCATTTAGGAGAGTCCAACTCTGAGTTCATCAGTCTTCCTTAGCTAAATGATTTTTCCACCCATGTTAGCTCTCTGCCTCACTCTCTTCTGTGTCCCTGAGCTGGTTTGTCTGTGGTGAGAAGGTGTCTCTTCCCTGGGTGCCGTCTGTGCCACGGGATGGCCTTCTGCTCTCTCTCGAGGTGCCCCCAAAGCATTAGCCACTTGCAGAGCTGGTCTTCATGGGAAGAAGGTGCTACTGAGTGATATGGGATCTGTGCCATCCAGGTCTTTGCTTGCTCAACACCACCTGTGGCATCTGAGCAGTCCTACCCTTCTGCTTCACTATATTTGCTTCTGCCATGGAAAGGGGTTATCCAGAAAATAGCACCCACACCTTCCTCTTGGTGACAGAGCCTACTTTGTTTTTTGGGTGGCAGAACAGCTCAGTGCTGGCTCCCAGGTGGCTGTCTCTTGATGCACACCTTTTTCAACCACAGAGGCAATGCTTGTGAACCCTTCGTCTTCCGTGCAAGCATCAAAGTGGATGGGGAGAGCTGAAGATGAATGTTGGTCAGGTACATCCACAGCTCTGATACCCCACAGTTGCATGTAGTGATGCTCTGTGTCCACCTGGGAGTCTGGAGTTCAGAGTAGCAGTACTCTGTGCTAAAAGACAGTTTATGTCCTACGGTGGCTTAAGAAATGAGCTCAGAAGCAGAGCTCTTTGGGGCAGTGTTGGAGTACAACTCCCTTTCAAGACTGTGGCATGGGTGCTTGTGGCCTGTCTGGCTGCTGCTACCATTTCCCTGTTTCCTGAACCACTCTGGTAGCTCAGCCAGCTGGAATGGAGAAGAACAGAGAAGGAGCTATGCCTTTGCTAGCCTGTTCTTCACAGCTGGTTTGCCCTGATGTCCCCCAGTAGTAGATCTGGGAAGGAAAGGTGAGGTTTGCCCTGAGCCAAGTGACTGGTCTCTCTTTTACATCCTGCCAGATGGAGTCATAATGTCACTTGTGCAAATGTTTCCTTCTGTAGGCTGGAAGAGCCTGGTAGCCTCCATGATGGGCCTGATGAACAATAAGGAGCTCATCTCCTTTCAACCAGGCCTGGCCACCATGTAGAGGTAGCTTAAGCCAAGCCTCATTGGGCAGCTCCAAAAGGATGGGCTGGAAGTTGATGTGATGCTGATGTTTCCAGTGGCAACTTGCTCCAGGTGTTGTGTGATGTTTGTTGCCTCCAAGGGGACCAGGCTGCCAGTACTGGTGGGCTGCTCGGGCACCTGGGGAGCAGTTGGGAAAATATCTATTTCCAACTATATTTAGGAAAAAGCAAATGTTTCACTGCCATGTGCTGCAAATTGGGTACCTGCTTTGTTTTATGTGCCCTGTGACTCGTGTCACGTCTTGTTGGATGTGCATATGTGGCAGTTTGAGGGAAAAGCTGCTATTTCCCACTAAGAACGTGAGGCTTGTGCTGCCATACTCAAAATGGGACCCAAAGCTTAGCGTATTGTGGGTCCCTCCTCAGGTGCCAGCTGCAGTGATGAAGAAGGTCCCACATCAGCTGGGACCAGGTGGGAATGCCTTTCCTCCTTCAACAACACAGATGATGCAGTCCTCTATCCCAGTGAGACCACAGAGTCCTTGGGTTGTGTTTGATCCAAGCTGGCCTCTGGTGTGCACAAAGGAAGTCCAGCTTGGGACCTGGCTGGTGTTGCTTGGGGTGTGTGAGAACTGGAGCTCAGCAGCTCCAGGCAGACCCCCAGGTGTACGGCACAGGGCACCAACGTCTGTTCTCCCATCTGTGGTGCTCACAGTCCCACCGGTAGCCGTTTCTGAGAGCAAAGCATCTGTGGGGTTTGTAGGAACCAGCTGGAGCAGCCTCTTCTCCCCCTCTAACCCTGACCTTTCTCCTTGGCATCCTGGCCAGTGACTTGCTTGTCTCCCTTCTCTCTAGCTCACCCTGCACATGCCCATCATATCTCACAGCACATCTGATTTCTTCTCTCTTTCTCCTTTCCCCCTGTGCAGCGACACCAACCGAGCCAGAAGCAGTGGTGAAGAAGTACCTGGAAGAAGTGAAGGGTTCTCCTGCTGATGAGGTGAGAGGACAGTGGCTTCACTTCAGCTTGCCCAGTGGCCTGTTCATTGGGATGCTGTGAAAAGCCCAGCGATACTCAAGGACCATCCTTCCTTGGGCATCTCATGTGGCAGATAGTACTGCTTGCAGTGGCACTGATGCTGCCAGGTGGAGAGGCCTCAGCACTGCCTGAAGTCCACATGTGATAACTGGTAACTCGTCCTCATCAGATGACTCTGACAGAGAAAGCACAGTGTGGGCTGAGTACCTAATCCTGGCAACACTTCCCTGTTTTCCTTGGAGCTGGTTGCAGGGCCTGGGATGCAGGGGGAAGTTTGGCTTTGGTCTCCTCTTGGGGCTCACAGAGATCAAAACTACAGAGATCCAAACCCAGCACTGGAGCTGGTGGACATATCTGTACTCACTTCCCACTCTGATGGCAGGTCTTTTCCTGTGCTGTCCAGGAGGTGGTGGAATGGAGTGATATCAACCAGAGAAGGAAACTTGTCTCTGTGCCCTTAAACCTCAAAGGGATGGATTAAAGTTGAAGGCAAGCCTTCCTGAAGCATCTCTTTGATTGCTTCCTTGGTGGGTCAGTCATTGTGATCGGCCTGTGCCCACGCTACCTGGTGGTCTTCTCCTTTTTGTCTTGGATTCCAGGACTGTATCATCTGCATGGAGAAGCTGTCCTCCCCCTCTGGTTACGGTGACACATGTGAGGGCACCGCAATCAAGCCAGAGACTGTTGGTCGTCTGACAAACTGCCAGCACTCCTTCCACATGCTCTGCATGCTGGCCATGTACTCCAACGGCAACAAGGTACTGAGCTGGTGGCCTGTCCCCACCAGGTCCCCTGAGCCTTGGGTGACTTGGTTGTGGAGCTCTGATGCCCCCTTCTCTTCCTACAGGATGGGAGTTTGCAGTGCCCCTCTTGTAAAACAATCTATGGAGAGAAAACGGGTATTCAGCCCAAAGGGAAGATGGAGGTCTCTACTTTCCCCCGGTCCCTTCCTGGCCACAAGGACTGTGGGACAATCCAGATCGTGTATCACATCAGCAGAGGCATCCAGGTGAGTACACAGCAGGAACGGCCGCTGCCGGGTATTGCAAGCTGTGAGAGCCTTCCAGAAAAGTACTGGGGTCCAGTACAGCCCACTGCTGAGCAGCCAAAGGAGCCAGCAGCTGCACTGACTGTTCTTCAATGTATGTGTGACTTGAGTCTTCTCCATGAAAGATCTTTTCCCACTTGAGAGCAGCCCCGGGGTCTACAACAGCCCTTCACCTGCAGTAAAGACTAATGCCTGCATGACGCAGGGAGGAGACTCACCTCGTGTTCACAAGGTGGGGCAGATCCCGATACCTGGTTTCACAACCCATGTCTGAGGTCTCGGTGGCTGCTCTGAGCTTGGAAAGTCTAGGGTGTCATCAGAGCACATGGAAGAAGCTGTGATTTGGGGCTGTCTCCCACTAGACTTTAAGTAATCTGAAGAGCTGGCTTTGGAGCTCTTGGAGAACCTGTGGTATTCACATGTCCCATGGGAACAAGTCAAATTAACTCATCCTCATCATCAGCCACAGCTTCATGGAAGAGCTGGCTTGGGACGGGTCAAATCCTGCTGCTGAGGGATTGTTTAACTCTTATGAAGGTGGACGTCTACTGTGCTAAATATGTCTCATCTATTGCAGGGCCCTGAGCACCCCAACCCGGGGATGCCTTACACAGCAAGAGGCTTCCCTCGCTATTGTTATCTGCCAGACAACGAGAAGGGCAGGAAGGTAAATGTCACACCCTGATAACGTGACCGTTCTCGGGCTGGCTCTTGACCCTGTGTCGGTTGATTGGCACAACAGGGTCACTTTGGGGAGCTGTCCCTGTGACACCAACCAGCTATTCTTGGTAGTGGCCTGGGCTGGTTTGTCCTTAGGTGTATTTGTAACCCCTGTGCTTGTGAAGATCTCTGCTACTTCTTCACAGCTTTGACTGTGAAGACTTCTTCTCCTTCATCCCTTTACTAAACAAAATCCCCCCTGATCTTTTGGGACAACCCTCCTGGCCTGTCTTGGGCTATGCAGTTACTCTGAGAACTGTCTGTGGGCTCTTACCATCCCCATTTCCTGTGGGTGGCTGTGTTTGTCTCAACTTGTGCCAGTATTTTTCAAGTCCTGGAAGACCAGCATGTGCAAGGAACGGTCTCTTCCCACCAGGGTCGTCACATGGGAGTTGAGGGGAGAGCCCTTCTGCTGCTGGCTTGCTTTCTTCCTGCTACACTGGGAATTTAGGTTGTTGAGCTTCTGACAAGGTGCTTTCACGGCTCAAGTCACCAAGGTGTTGAAGACCAGCTTCATTTGTTTTCTCTTTCCACCTCTAGGTCCTGGAGCTCCTGAAGGTGGCCTGGAAGAGACGCCTGATTTTCACCGTGGGCACCTCCAATACCACTGGCGAGAGCAACACGGTGGTGTGGAACGAGATCCACCACAAAACAGAGATGGACACAAACCTGAGCGGCCACGGCTACCCTGACCCCAACTACCTGGACAATGTGCTGGCAGAGCTGGCCGCCCAGGGTGTCACTGAGGACTGCCTGAGACAATGAGCTGGGGGGGGGACCCGGCTGTGCCCTGCACATGTCGGGAGGCCACCTAGTGCACTTATTCCTGTTGCCTTAAGTTCTTGTGTCCGACCACCCGTCACACTGAGCAATAACACTGCACTGTGGGAGCCCTGCCTGCTCTCCACAGTCTTTCTTTTTTTGGGGAGGGAAGGATATTTTTGTAGGAACTGCACTTGTTTCTCTGAGTGGGGTTGATGGCCGCATCTGGGACTGGCTGGGAAGAGCAATGCTGGGGTGACAAGACCCCCTTGTGAAGGCAGGGCCTTGCCTTGGTGATGCTTGGGGACAGGGTGGTGGAGAGGAAGGGTGTCTTGCTCCTGCCAAACCAGCTGGAAAGCAAAGGAGGGGCCTCCCTCCGGCACCGAAGCTCCCTGTCTCTGGGGCATCTCTTACAGCGAAGCCTCCTCCCTCCTGCCCCTCTATCTCTGCTTGGTTGTTAATAAACACTTAATTTCCACAGAACCTTGCTGCTGCCTGATGCTTTGGAGCGTCTCCCCACCTTGGTGGCCTGCTCTGGAGGGCTGTCCTGCTCCATGGAGCTGGGGACACTTGATCCAGCTGGGAGAGAGGAGGGAAAGCTCAGCTCCGCTGGAAGGACTTAAAGCTCTACAGAAGGGGGGTCCCAGGGCTCAGAGGTTGCAGCCTGGTGGTCTGTAGCCATGGTGCCAGCAGAGGTGACCCAGTAGGACCTGGCAGTGTCCATCCTAGGGGAAGTAGCAGCCCCCCTGGCTCTAGCTGTCAGCTGCCATCCCTTCTCCTATCGTCCTGAAGCCCTTCTGGCAGGACCCTGCCCCTCTTTTCCTCCCTCTCTCAGGCGAAAAGGCAGGAATTTAGGTCTTTTTGTTCTCGGTGAGGCCTCTGCAGGGAGGAGGCTGTTTTAACTGCTTTGTGCTCCTGCTGGCGGGGATCGCTGGCTCCACCAGGCGGTGACAGGCCACCTTCCCGGCTCTGCTGCCAGCTGGGCCATGGTGGCAGCCATGCAAGGCATGTTCCTGCCCAGTGAGCTCTGCCTGCTTCCAGTGCTGGCACTTTGTGGGTGGGATGTTGCCCCACTCCTCGTGTCCTGCTGCGTGTTGTCCCCAGGCTTGGTGTCACCTGGTAGCTGATCTTTCTAAGCTGTTTTCTGTCTCTCTGTGGCCATCAGACTCAGCTGCAAGTCCTCAGAGCTCAGCCCACATTAAATAAATCCCTTTGGCACAAAAGAGCCCCTGGTGCCATCTCCTCTCCTTCCTGGGGGCTCTGGGATGTGGCTGTGCTTTGTGGTAGCTGGCTTGCTGTGCTCCTGGGACCAGCATGTCCTGGATAATACTCTTTCCACCAAACCAGTATGAAAAGTAAAAGGTTTTTTGGAGAGCCATCAAGGGCTGCAGCTTTGTCTTCGCAGTCTCCTGGTTACTCTCTGCTGCAGGATTTAGGGAGAAAACCCTCAACCATCCAGCAAAGTCAGGATGCTGCAAGAATGGGAGGTCCGTGGGAGCAACGTGTTTGTGTTGCTGAGCCCTGCAGAAAGGGGCTGTGTCTGCTCCTCTCCCACCCTGGTTGCATAAGGGTGAGGTTTCGAGTTTAAACCTCAGCTTTCTTTTCCTGGCTCATCTTCTCCCAGCAACCAAAACAGTGAATTGAAGTAAAAATTGAGCAGTGTTCACCCAGCCCTGGAGAAAGCAAGAATTTCTTGTTGAGCGTGGCTGGAGGCATCTTCAGCAGATGTTCCGGGGCTTGAATCAGCTGGAGCCTCCCTGCGTCTGGGCAGGTCCAGGGCTGGTGTGAGCCTTATCCCTGCCTCACATCATCCTGAGGACACAAGGCCTCTCCTAAAATCCTTGTTGTGTTGGTGCTGAACCCTGAGCAGCTTAACCCCTACAGGTGCTTGGGTACCCCTGCTCTGGGGACGAGGGTCCCCTCTCTGCCCTGGGCCAGGGGTAGCTGAGGGGGAAGGCTCTAGGGCTGGCATGGGACCAAAGTGTGACCCCCATGACCATTGGCATGGGAACAGGGACACAGAGCCCTGAATAAGTGCTTTAATGCTACCAGATGGGTCTGACCCACAGCCTTGTGTCCCCCTGGCCCCGCCTGGAGCCTCACAGCGGGGGTTTCTCACTTTCCCCTGTGGTGTCAGCTGGCTTGCAGCAGGGT
Organism: Nycticryphes semicollaris; assembly: GCA_013400055.1. NCBI lineage: Eukaryota > Metazoa > Chordata > Aves > Charadriiformes > Rostratulidae > Nycticryphes > Nycticryphes semicollaris. The sequence continues at coordinate 1,365,911 of VXBJ01003146.1, read as the reverse complement.
GGTTATTCATAGCTGAGTCTTGACCCCACAGGTATGCTGGCCCCGTGTCCCACAGCTGGTACTGGCAGCTGAAACTGTGACTCAGTGTCCCCCTGCGTCACCTTGTCTCCCTCATCCCGCTGCTGGCACCCGGCCGGGCAGCACCAAGGAGGGCTCCGGGGTGGCAGACGGGGTGCTGGCATGTCCCTGTACATGACTGCAGACCCCGTGGTGGGTATTGCTGGGTAGGAGGAGAGGGATAAGGTAGGGAGAGGAGGAGGGATGGAGGCTGCAGCTGCGCCTGTTTTTCCCCTCCACAGCAGCGCTGTGTAATCTTTGATTGCCCCTATTTCCACTTAATCTGAAGGCTCAGTCCTGGGTGCTTTGGAAGGGGTGGGGGAGAGTCCCCTCCCATGCAAGAGCAGGCGGCCAAGGCCCTTGGCAAACACCAGAGAAGAAGCTCTCGAACCACTTTGGGTGGAGAGCAGCTGGGGGGGAGTTAGGGGCCGGGGGGGGGAGCTGAGCTCTGGGGCAGCTCCCATTCCTTGGTCACTGTCATCCCTGGCCACATCCCAAGGGCTTGGTGACCCTTTCCCTCAGGAGAGGGGGTCTATAGCTTGTCCCCGCTGGCAGTAAGGTGGATGGGGAAATGTCATCATGGGGTGGCTTGAGTGCCTCAGCACCCCCGGGCACTAGGTGGGACGGTTTGCCTTGAAACGGTTGGCATTTTGGGTGTGATGGCTCTGGAGTCCTTCCCCACCCGCAGGGCAAGGCTGGCTGCACCCAGAACCAGGGCCCACCCATGGCCCTGTCTCTCAGTGCTGGTTGGGCACCAGGACGGAGTCAGGTCCCGCTGGGGTGAACAGAGGGGTGGGACCCCTCACCTGGCTGCCCCCATAGCCCCAAGAAAAGCTCTGACCTGACCTGTTCTTGAACAGGTCTTGTCTGTGCCTCAGTTTCCCCTTTCACATCACAGGCTTGTGCCCTGTGTCTTCACAGCCCACCCCTTCACCTTGGCTCCAGGGTTGAGCTGGGTGACTCTAGGAGGGGGTTGGGGACCAGCGGGTGACCTGGGAGGCACAGCTGACCCCTTTGCCCACAGGGTCTGGCTGGGCCGGCAGAGCCGGTGCAGGAATGCTGGGCTGGGAGGGTCCAGTTCCTGGGGACAGGCGGTCCCACGGCAGGGGCTCACAGGGCGGTTCATCCCCTGGGCAGTGGGACAGGGCTCGTGGAGCAGAACGGCACGTCCATTCCTGCTGGGACACCACCATGGAGATGCCGTGGGTGCTGCTGGTGCTGGCCAGGATGAGCGGAGCTGCGGGCCTGGGTGACTCCCCTGGGGAATGGGGCA
>VXBJ01003146.1:1319186-1356728 GCA_013400055.1 Nycticryphes semicollaris | reverse complement strand
GTCACTGGCAGCCCCCTCTTCTCCCCTGGCAGCAGTGCTGTGATTTCCTTGGGGGTTACCCCGAGCCACTGCTGTACCCGTGGGTCTCCCATCTCCTCCCGGTGCAGAAGAGATGCTGTTTGATTTTTGCCTTCCAAGCGAGCACCCACCCAGCACGGGGCTTGGCACCGTGCGGCCACAAAACCATGAAACTGCCCATAGAGAGGCAGGGAACCTGCTCCTGCTTCGCCCCTCCCAGGGTCAGGGCAGGCGGGAAGAGGCACAGCAGCTCTGGGTGGGCTTTGCCTCCATCTCTCTCCCCACTCCCTCCCTGCCCCAGGATATGGTGGGAGCGGGAGCCCCCTCCCANNNNCCCTCCCAGCTGAGCGCTGCTTATCTTCATTGCAGGAAAGCAAGGAAAATGGTCTGCTTATTTTTTATATATATTTTTTTTTAATTTTTATTTTATTGCCCCTCCTCTCCAAGGGCTGGGCAAAAACAGGTGAATTTCTAATTGTAAAACTAATGCCTCAGCCCCCACCCTCAGCACTGCCAGCTGGGATGGATGGCTGCAGAGAACAGCACATATTTATTCCTCTCCCCCTCCACCCCTACCCCCAGCATGACTTATACTGCACTATCGATCTTTAAAGCTTCATTCTCCATTTCCTCTTTCTAAACCCCAGCCTTCCCCTTTCCTAGCTCCTTCCCTCTCCTTCTGCGGCTGCTCAAGCCAGTGTGGAGGGGCTGGGGTGGGTGGCCAAATCCAGCCGTGCTCTGCGTAGGCGTCAGCAGGATGCCCAGCGCCTGTGGAGAGCCTGTGAGCTGCATAAATCTCTTCCCCTGACACCTCCAGGCGCTGGTCCGTGTCCAAGGATGGTGATGCCGTGCAGACAGTGCGGTGCTGGGTTCCCCGCCTGCCTTCGCAGCGGAAATTTATTCCCCGCTGATGTGGATCACGGTGCTCCCCGGCAGTTTGGGTGCCTCTGCAGCCCGTGGAGGACAGCTTTTGGCTGCCCTGTGTTTTAATCCCTGGAGGACATGATGCTCCAGTACGACAAGGGTGGCTTCGGGGCACCCTGGGATCCCCAGGGGATATGGAGCAGCCCGTGAGCTCAAAACGTCCCCACGCTGGGGAAAAGGTTTTTCCTGCTGCTGGCATTGAGGTGGCTCCCATCTGAAGGCGTTGCTGGGCATGGCTGAGGCGGGCAGATGTTCTCCTTCTGCCTGCCTGCTCCCTGCCCGCTCCATGGTTTGCACAAGGCAGGAAATGTCAGCGACAGGCGCTGGTTAATGGCGCTTCATCCACCGAGCTCATTAAAACCCTCTCAGGAGGGTGGCTGAAGGGGGGAGCAGGCAGGCAGAAAGCTCCTCTTAGCAACCTGCCTGCGCTGCCAGCACCACACCGCTCTGAAAGGATCAAGGCACCCGGGGATGCCCAGCACAGTCCCTGGGATGCACAGCCCAGAGATAGCCCTCACAGCTGTGTTTTGCAAGGCAGGGAGCCCCCCAACCCTTTTAATCCCCCCAAACCCTTATAATCCCCACCACCACCACCACCCCCAGCACCTGGCTCTCAGCCTGCCCGGTTTTAGGATGGGGAAATCACTCTGGGCTTGGTGTCCCCAAACTCCCACCCATGCAGTCGCCCCCCCTGCCCTCAATCTCTGGGACACTCGCCGCTGCCTGACGAACGCCACCAGGGCCAGCGTTAATGAGTAACCATGGCTGCGTGCGACACAGGAGCCACAACCTCTCCACCCTCTGGGAGAGCACCCAGGTCCTGCCGGTTCCTCTGCCTCTGGCCGGAGCCCCCACCCCTTGCCTGCGACTGAGTCACCTCATTTCTGAGGGGCAATAAGCTGTAAAATGGTGATTTTTATTTTTTTTAATTTTTTTTTTTTTCTGGCAGCAGTGCACGGGAACGATGACTCGTGTTGTCCCCAGAGACAAAGCAGGGTCAGAGCATTGTGGTGGCTGCCAACAGCCTCCCTGGTTTCTGCTGCCTGCCCTCTGCAACCTCTGTGTCACTGGGGGTGTCACTTGTCTCTACGGAGGTGTCAGGGCTGGGGGAGGCTGCTGTGGCCTGGCTCCCAGTGTGTGCAACAGGGCTGCGGGTGCCTGGAGCTGTTTCGGGGAAAGGGTGGGTTTTGTTTGTTCTTCACCTTCCTATTTGGAAGAGGAAAGCCACATTTGGCTGCCAGCGGGATGCAGTGGCCGGACACATTCAAGGATGTGTTTCCTTAGGCTGGGAGTGAAGCCGGGGTCAGAATCCTTTGGCTTCTGGGGGTTCCTCTGGGATGTCCCTACAAGGTTTGCCCCAGGGCCAAAGGCTTTGTTTGCCCGTAACCATGAGAGCCCCATGGAGTTGGGGCAGAGGGCCAGGGCCATGGCTGGTGGCACTGACAGAGCTGTGTCCTGTCTTTCTAGCACGGGGAGCAGTGACCCGTACTGCATCGTGAAGATTGACGATGAGGCCATCATCAGGTGAGTGGCTCCACGTCCCTAGTTTGTCCCCACACCTCCTGGCACACCCAGCTCCTGGCAGGTTTCTCCATCTACCCTGCTGCAGGCACAATATTACTATTATTAGTAGTAGTGTTATTCCCTGCTTTGGGCTGAGCCACTCCTCCAGACACAGGCTGCGATGTCAAACCTCATGGCCACCCTCTACCCTGTAAGTCACCCTCCATGGCTTCCCAACCCAGAGCCGCAAGAGGAGACAGGGACAGGGACCCATCCCTTGCCCCAACTGAGGGTTCAACCCTGTGGGTGCTGCCACCAGCCACATGTCACCGGAAGCTGGGAAGTTCACAGTGGTGGGGAGAGCCCTGCCGAGGGAGTCTAGTCTCCTCCGTCATTGTCACCAGTGATCTCTGCTCTGCAGGACTGCCACGGTGTGGAAGACACTGTCCCCGTTCTGGGGGGAGGAATATGAGGTGCACCTTCATCCCACCTTTCACAGTGTCTCCATCTATGTCATGGATGAGGATGCTCTCAGGTACAGGGCAGTTGGCTGTGGAGCGGTGGGGGCTCGGCATGGGGGCTTGGAGGTTGGTGGCTTTGGCTGCCTGCATGTTCAACCCCATTGTAGACACTAGAGAATCCACACATGACCATGCTGACTTTGGCTTTTGGACACAAATGGGTGAAGTTATTTTCCAAGGTTATTTTCCAGCTGGCAGCAAAGGGTGGCCGATATGCTCCATGGGGACATACTCATGGTGGTGGCCCCAGCCCAGGACACCCAAGTGCTTTTCTGCCCCCGAGACACACAGCAGGGTCTGTCCTGTCCAGGGCCCGGTGGGGCGGGCGGTCTCCAATCCCACACCATATCCTGCTCCCGGCTTTTGTTTTCCAGCCGTGATGACGTTATCGGGAAGGTCTGCATCACCCGGGATATGCTGGTGGAGCACCCCAAGGGTAGGGGCAGTGGTGGCCGGGCCCCATCTCCCACCCCTGCGATGAGCAGGTCCTGAGAACCCCCTCAGTCACACACAACACCCCCCACATCCCCTTTTCCCACAGGCTACAGCGGCTGGATGAGCCTCAGCGAGGTGGATCCTGATGAGGAGGTGCAGGGGGAGATCCACCTGCGGGTGGAGGTCCAGGGCAGCCGGCGGCTGCTTTGCTGCACTGTGCTGGAGGCCAGGTGAGGAGGGGACGAGTGGATGACAGGAGTGACAGCTTGTGCAGCTGGGTGACTGCTCTGTGGCTCAGTTTCCCCACTGTACCACAGTATTTTCAGTTATCTTCCCTTGGGTGCAGAGCATCCTCCCCACCACCCAGCAGCTGATGGTGGTCCTGGGGCTGGGTTCTGCTGGTCTTTAGGGTGTGCATCTCGAGATCATGGAGATCTAATAGGTGCTGTGGGTGCCCATAGGTATTTTGGGAGGATACTGGCAAATTCCCTCTCTTCTTGGCAGGGATTTGGCCAGGAAGGACCGAAACGGTGCCTCCGACCCCTTCGTCCGCTTGCGCTACAATGGGAAGATGCAGGAGAGCACCGTGAGTAGGACTTTGGTTTATCATGATCCCCTGACCTGCTGGTGGTGCAGGTGAAGCCGTCCCACTGGAGAGCCCGGACCTTGGCCGGGAGCCAGCACCTGTCCCCCAGTATCCCCAGGGTGGTGTCGGATCCATGCAGCAAGAGGGGATGACACTGTGTGCTTTGCAGGTGGTCAAGAAGTCCTGCTACCCCCGCTGGAACGAGACCTTCGAGTTTGAGCTGGCCGAGCCCGCCGGGGAGAAGCTGTGCGTGGAGGTGTGGGACTGGGACCTCGTGGGCAGGAACGACTTCCTGGGCAAGGTGAGCCCCCAAACCCTGTCACTACTGCTAGGCGGGGGGCTCTCCCAGCTGCCCACCTGACCCCTTCCTGTCTTTTCCTCCCAGGTGGTGTTCAGCGTCCAGGGGCTGGAGGCAGCCGGGCAGGAGGAGGGCTGGTTCAGGCTGTGGCCAGACAAGTCCAAGCCAAGGGAGGATGAGTGAGTCTGGCCACAGGGGTGTTGGGGTGTGCCAGGGGCAGTCCTGATGCCTGCAGGGACATCGGGGAGGGTATTATTCCTGGGAAGCATCATCCCTTTGGAGGAGCAGCTCCTGGAAATGCCCTTGTCTGTGAGTGGGGAAGTTCAGAGCAGCCCCACCTACTTGCCCAGGCTTTCCTGGAATGTTGGGCCACCCCCNCGGGATGAGACAGTGCTGCCCTCCCACTGCTACCAGCCCCTGGTCCAGCTCCTGTGCCAGGAGGTGAAGTTGGGGCGCCAGGTGAGGGATCCATGCAAAGCCCTGCCAGGGCACCCCCCTTCTTCCAGCTCTCTGCCCCTGGGATGTGTGTCTCTCCTGGGCCATCATTTTGTGATGCCTCTCCCCACCAGGATGGCCAAGTGCATCTGGTCACCCTCCTGGATGAAAGCACCACGGCAGAGTGCCGGCAAGAGGTCGCAATCAGCTTGGTCAAACTCTTCCTGGGTCAAGGGCTGGTCAAGGAATTCCTGGACCTGCTCTTCGAGCTGGAGCTGGCCAAGCCCTGTAAGGCTGGAGTGGGGAGCAGAGCCGGAGGCTTCCAACCATCTCCTGGGGCTGCAAAACCTCCAGGACCTTCTGTGGTGATTTTTTTTGTGGGGGTGATGGTTGAGGTTCAGCCATCGGGCTGTGCTCTGTGTGGGAACCTGTTGGGTTCATCCCAAGCAAGTCATGGGCTGAGGCTGGTGGAGGAGCAGGTGGTTTGAAGTTAGGAAATCCCCATAACTCCCATGGAAATGGCCAGGGGGTGGAGGGCACAGCCCCTGTAAATGCCCCCCATGATGGCAGCTGCCGGGTGGGTGACCTGTGGCCATCCCTCAGGCCACAGACTCTCTCCTGTTTTGCAGGTGAGCCCAACACTTTGTTCCGGAGCAACTCCTTGGCCTCCAAGTCGATGGAGTCCTTCCTCAAGGTGCCACACTGCCCAAAACCTGCTCTTCCCAGTACACCCTGGCTCTGGGCTGTCCCCAGTCTGGGGAAGTGGTTTCTGGGGCAGTACCAGGAGGGCTGGTGGGGCTGTGTCTTCCCCTGGGGCTCGGAGATTGGAAAAAAATCCCTTTAATGGGGAGCCTGGGGGTGTCAGGTGACAAATTTGTGTCCGTACCCTTTATGACCATCCCCTGTCCTGTCTCTTGGCAGGTGACAGGGATGCCATACCTGCACGCTGTCCTGGGACCCACCATCACCCGTGTGTTCGAGGAGAAGAAGTATGTGGAGCTGGACCCCAGCAAGGTGGAGGTCAAAGACATCGGGTAAGGGGACAGGGGGGTGGAGGTGGAGCAGGGGTATCCCTGTCCATGGGGCTGATGGTGCCGGTGCCCATAGGTGCTCGGGGCTGCACCGGGTGCAGACGGAGGGCGAGGTGATCGAGCAGGGACGCCAGCTCCTCCAGTCCTACCTGGGGGAGCTGCTGGATGCCATCAGCAAGTCAACCCCAGCATGTCCCCCCATCATCCGTACCGCTTTCCGTCAGCTCTTCCAGCGCGTCGGGGAGCGCTTCCCCCAGCACCAGGTTGGGCTATGGTGGGAGATGGACTGGGGGGGGTCAAACGGGGACATCCCCCGGTGAAGCCCCCAGCTTTGGTCAATGAGGTCCCTTCTTGACTATGGGGGACAGCCTTCCCCAGGGACGGGGCGCAGGGGTACAGCGGGGCTGTGCTGTACCCCAACAGCAACCCTGGTGCTGGAAGCTATGGCTGGGGATGTCCTGCACTGGGACAGAGCCTCATGTGTCTCCTCTTCTTCGGGTGGCTACAGCATGTCAAGTTTGTGGCTGTCACCAGCTTCCTCTGCCTCCGCTTCTTCTCACCGGCCATCATGACCCCCAAGCTCTTCCACCTGCGGGACACACATGCCGACGCACGCACCAGCCGCACGCTGCTGCTCCTGGCCAAGGTGGGACGGAGGGGACACCAGTGGCAGGGGGGAGGGGGAGGCTTTGGGGGTGGTCAGCTGCTTCCCCTTGGGGTGGGCTGGGTCCACTGCTGGTGACGTCACTGTCCCTTGGGGGTTTCCAGGCTGTCCAGATGGTGAGCAACATGGAGCCGGCGGCCGGGCGGGCCAAGGAACCCTGGCTGGCCCCGCTGCTGCCCGCCCTGCAGCAGGGCATCGCCCAGATGAAGGACTTCATCTCCCAGCTGGTGGGGATGGAGGAAGAGAAGGAGGAGGAGGAAGGTAAGGGGCAACCACTAGGCTCTCCTGCCTCAGTGGCAAAGGAGGGGCCCCTCATCCTCCACAAGACACGGGGCAAGGGGCCGCTGCTCACCGCCGCCAAGAAGCTCCATTTTTACCTCACTGGGGAGGCCCTCAGCTTCAGCAAGAGCCCTGGTGCTGAGGTAAGGGGCTGCTGGGGGGTAGTGGAGGTGGCAGCAGGGTGGCACTGACTCCCTGTGTCGTGTCCCACCCCATCAGCGTATTGGTGCCATCGCCCTGACCAACATCCTCGCTGCCGAGAAAGTGGAGGAGAAGAGCTTTGGGAGCTCCCACGTCATGCAGGTGGTCTACATGGATGCAGGCGGGCATCAGGAGACAGCCTACCTCCAGTGCAAGGTGGGACAGGGATGGGAGGGACACCCTGAGGGGTGTCACAGCCTGGGGGACACCACCACCCCCCCCGTCACTGTCCTGTCCCTATCCCGCAGTGTGTCAATGAGCTGAACCAGTGGCTGTCAGCCCTGCGCAAAGTGTGCAGCAACAACCCCCGTGTGCTCTGTGCCTACCACCCTGGTGTCTTCCGTGGGGACAAGTGGAGCTGCTGCCACCAGAAGGAGAGGACAGGTACCAGGAATGGGACCTGGCCCCCCGCCATGGGGGTGCTGGTGGGGTCCTAGCACCCCTCCACCATGGTGAGCCCCGCTGTCCCACAGGACCAGGCTGTGACCGAACCCGGCATGGTGTCACCCTGCAGGAGTGGAGCGATCCCCTTGACCCCGCAGTGGAGGCCCAGCGCCTCTTCCACCACCTCCAGGGCCTCCAAGGGACACTCAGGTGAGACCCCCACCTTGGGGAGGACCCCCAGTACCCACCCCTGCACCCCCTGCTAAAGGCCTGTCCCTCTCCCCAGGGAAAAGTACTGGGAGCTGCTGGACTCGGAGCATGCCCAAGATGGCCCCCCAGGTGAAGGTAGGTGTGAGGTGGGGTGGGATGCTGTGGTTGGCACATGTGCCTGGAGGATGGAAATGGCTGTGGTGGTTTGGGGAGGGGCTCAGAGGGGTCTCACTGCTCTCCCCACTCCCTGCAGATGCCCCCCTGCCCGAGGGGCTGAGCCGGCTCTTTGGGGTGCTGGGGGANGGTAACAACCTGTATCCACTCAGGATCACCATCAACAAGGACACGAAGGTGCCCAACGCCTGCTTGTTCACCATCAACAAGGAGGACCACACGCTGGGGAACATCATCAAATCGTGAGCTGATGGGGGAAGGGAGTAAATTTAGCGAGGNCCGGACCCCCCAGCCCTCACCCTGCTGCAGCTTCAGGCATGAGAGGACCACACATGGTGGGTGTCCCCATGCCTTGGGGACCACCGCTGTGGCAATAAAGGCACTTTGTACCCTGCAGCTGGGTCCTGTTTGTCTGTGGTGGGGACGCTGCTGGCCACTGGTGGTGGTAGTAGCGCTGTGCCAAAGCTTTGCTAGTAGCACTGGTGGTGCTACTGATGGTGGAACTGCTTGTGGTGGCATTGCTGCCATTTCTGGTGGCCCTACTGTTGGCAGTGGTGGCATTGCTGGTGGTTCTGCTGGTGGCCTGGTGAAAGCACTGCTGGTGGCAGCACTGGTGGCACTGGGTAGAAGTACTGCTGATGGATCCGCTTGGTGGTGGCACTGGGTGGAAGTACTGCTGGGTGGCACTGGGTGACTGCTGGTGGCCCTCCTGGGGGACTTCTGGTGGCGTCACTGGTAGATCTGCTGGGGTCATCGCTTGCTGGTGGTGCTTCCCCTGTCGCCCCCCCATGACATCACGGTTGGTGGTGCCGTTGTCACCCAAGCGGAGAAGGGTGGCGACCTGCGCTGAGTCCTCCCGCCCGCCAGGGGGCGCGCTGTCGCCGCCGCCACCACCGCCCCCGGCCGGAAGTGAGGCGGCCTTGGGAGGGCGTACGGAGACGGCGGCGGGATGAATGCACCTCCGGCCTTCGAGTCCTTCCTCCTCTTCGAGGGCGAGAAGAAGTGAGCTGCGAGCCNCCTTTAAAAGTGAGGGAATTGCCTCCCCAAACACATTCATGTTTGAATGCGTGTAGGGAAAGCCCATCAGAAGCACAGCTTTTGAATTCTTTCTTTCATGTAAAAAGCATTTCTGTTTGTTCACTGCTGCTCTTCCCGTTCCAGGCAGTTACTGAAAGACCCCCAGGTGTTATTTGCAGGCTACAAGGTCCCGCACCCACTGGAACACAAAATTATCATCCGCGTCCAAACCACCCCCGATTACAGCCCCCAGGAAGCTTTCACCAACGCCATCACGGATCTGATCAGCGAGCTCTCCCTCCTGGAGGAGAGATTCAGGGTAAGCCTGTTTCTTTCAAGTACTTGAGCTTCTTGCAATTAAAACTTAAAGGGGAGTGGGGGTAGTTTATCTTGGAGCTGGCCAATAAGCTGATTGAAGCCAATAGGTGTTACTCACCTCCTGTCAAGGCATGGTGGAGCCTGGCTGCTCTTAATGAAGGGCTATTTGCATGCCCAGCAGTGGTTCAGGGGGTGCTCTCTAATTGCCTAGATGGCCAGTATTGTTTTTCCTCACAATCTTATTACTGTAGAAAACACTTCTTATTCTTCCAAGTCAGTTTTTTAGGTTTTTTTTTTTCAGTTCTCCTGCCAAAACTCTGGGACGGTACTTTTTTCGTGGACTATTTCTCATTGCTCCTGCTCAACTGTGCAGTTGTATTTATTTAGCTCCCGATTTTTTGAGGCTTGATCTGCCTGAAAGGTTATTCAGCCCAAACAGGAGAGAGTAGGAACGGGATAGTGTCTGTCTTGTTCTCTGATGTGCTGGTAAACGGGAAGAGTTCACTGATTTTGTAAATAGGTTTCGGTCCTGTTTTTCTGGATGGCGTAGAGATTTCCGCTGCTGGCATTTTTCTCTCTGTTTTACAGGTTGCCATTAAAGACAAACAAGAAGGAATCGAGTAAAATCACCCCACGTGGTGTGTGGACTGTACTGAGGCAGACTGCTCTGTGTGTGTTAGCCGAATGTTATATTTAAACCTCTGTTCGTGGCAAATATTTTCCCTGTTGTCCCACTTACGTTTAATTTTTCACACTAGCAGTGATATTTTGAGCCTTTTGTTTTTTTTATACTGGGCCAAGAGGATAAATGTCTTGTTTGTTTTGATGGATAAGTCATTAAAATGATTTCTACTTTTCTAATTGGAGCCTTTAAGGCAAATATTTGTACGGGGCTGTTGGTGAGTTTATTGTGAGTGTACTCCCAGGATGAGGAACTGCGTGAGAGCAGCAGGCGAACCCCCTGCTTTTCCTTTTCAAGAAGTCTAGGCACTGCCAAAGGAACTGGTATTTTGTTTTATTAAGTGTTATTTCTATAAAACAAATACACCAATTGTGAAAACAGACAGTAAAAGAAACCGGATGTTTACAATGAGTTGATGAGTTTAACAAACTCTTAGCGTTTGTTTTGTTTTCTCTTGCACATAATAGCTGGTCTAGAAAACTTCATGGTTACGTGGGTAACAGTCACTAATACTGCACTAGTTCAAAGCACGGGAACAGAAGTGTGGTACAAGGAACTATGAATTCTTCCAAATGGCTGTTATGTTCACACTGGTTAGAACAACAAGGTAAGTAAAAGTAGGGTCTGATACCACGTTGTTTATTAGGACTTCACTCAGCTGCTCCCTGTTCTCTCGAAGCTCTGGCCACTTGAGAATCTACGAGGAGAACAGACTTTGGGTAGCAAAGGACTTGGGGGTATCGTCTCCGGAAGTGGGAGGTTATTAATTACTGCCTGGTTTGATGATGGCGTTTCTGTGGACTCTGCTTCCCTGCCAGCTTTGGAGAAGCTGAATAAAAAATGTCTCCTTTCTGAGGGAAGTGGTGCAGCTTTTACAGTGCTCCTAAAGGACCAGGGCTTAAGGCAGAGGGACTTGATCAGAAAAGATAAGGTGAACACAGCTGAAACTGACTGTTGACTTGGGCAGGATGCTTGCAGAGAATTTATGAACATGAGGCGATGTCACACCTATGTGTAATGGTAGCTCAAGGCCATGCTCTGGAGTGAGAGTCTTTGAGGCTGTGTTCCAAAAATTTATTTAGCTCCCGATAAGAGGACCAGTAATGGCCCCAAAGAGCCCTTTCCTGGGTGCAGTTCTGCCAGGGAACAGCCGCTCTGGCAGTCCCCCTCCTCGAGCCCCTCGGGGAAAGGGTGTATCGCCAAGCTCTCCGGTGCAACCACCCAGGGCCCTCCGCTAGGAAAAGCGGCCAAACCGCAGAACGCAGGAGCAAACAGACTTGCTGTACAGCTCAATTCCTGTCACAGCTGTGTTTGTGAGAGATTTGAAAGATGGCCTCGGTCACGCTCTGAAGACTGCTTTTAATTGCTTGTGAGGATTAGGCAGAGGAAACAGCGGGTGTGTTCTGGTGTAAATGTGATCGTGGACTCAGGCCAGCTCCGCTGCAGAGGGAGGCCCAGCTCAGCCCCAAAGGGTAAAAATGAGACCTACCTGTGTGGGAGGGATCCTCCTGTCTGAGCGCTTTCCCTTGGCAGAGCTCCATGCTGTGGTGTAGTTTGAGAGGTTGTACATCCACACGCTTCCCTGCTCGTCACCACAGAACACATAGTCTTTCGCTGTTAAGAACAAAAGAAGCAGCTGGAAAACGGGTGTGGAAGTTGGGAGGCCATTCCTCTACAAACCAGAGCTCAAGACAGTGCTGTAGGCACTGCAAATCTACCTTGCTCTAAAAAATTAATTTAAAGATAAATTGCTTATCTGATTCTAGTATAGAAAAGCTAGTGATAAGCATTCTGGCATTTCTTCTGACCTTTTCAGGCTTTTGAGGTATGGAAAGTGGCAGTCAAATCAGATTTGTGTATTCCTTGTTAGTCTTAAAAGCCAGCTGCCCTGGATGGCATTCCCACCCCTTAACTAGCTTGCAGTTTAAGCATTAGAGTGGCTCTAGAAAAGCTATCAGCCAAGCCATCGGCTCCATGTGCTTCAAAAACCTGTAAAGGAAGACTGTTGGTACTGTACAGTCGGTGTTCCCCCACTGTAGGGCAGACAGTACAGCCTCGCTGAGGGAGAGGTGCTGCCTACCTGGGCAGGTGCTGAGCGTCAGGTAGGACAGGTCTGTTGGGGACCACTCCAGCTCAGCCAGAATAACAGCAGATACCGTCCGCTGGCATCTTTTCCCCTTTGTGTCAAAAGACCGACTCCAGCTCCATAGGTATATGCATCCCGGTTTAGAGCTCTTGGAAACTAGGGAAGAAAGAGAGGAAAGGCCTCAGAACAAAGGTGGCCTCTGGTTTAAGTGGTCCATCCAGAAGGTGGCTTTTTAGCTGTGGGATCTTAAAGCGGCAGCAGCAGCAACTGTTTCCACCTCCTTTACCTTATCTCAGGATAATTGGAGGCTGCGGAAGGATTTTCAGTCCCATGGTTATGTTACTGAACTGCAGAACAAACATCAGCTGTTCAGAAAGACCCAGCCCATGCTTTAAGCATCCTCACAGATGTGGGACCCCTCAATTCCCTGGGAAAAACAATCCCATGAGCAAAAAGGAGCTCTCCTCCTTCCACTTCAGCTCTGCTCGGCCAAGCCTGCTCTCAGGGATGGGTCCATCTCATTTCCAGTCCTGCTCAGACACAGGTTCACACCTCCAGCCCACATTTTAGGGAAAGGTAAGTGACTGGAGACAACTCCATTCTGTATAACCCCCACCCCCCCAAATCCTAAAGAAGAGGTGGTCACACCCCATTCCATCCCTCTGCTCATCGTGCTGGCTTCACCCTGCTGCACACTGAGGTCCCTGCCCGGGTTTCTGGATAGGTCTGTTGTGTTTATGCTCACCGATGACATCATCATTCAGAAAAGCCAAACCGTCAACCCTGTGAGATGTTGTCAGGCCTCCGTCCTCCTTGGGAAACTGGAATACAGCTTCAAAAGGCCTAGAGCAGGGGAAAAGGTGAAATGAGTCTGTGGGTGGCAGCGGGAAGGCACCCAGGAGAAGGAAATTCCTGCGTTGGTGAGTCTTTTGCTAAACTCGGATGAATTCCCACTTGAACTCCTGCTTTGGGCCACCTGGGTTTATTAATCCAGCAGAAGCCTGTTTGATGAAGAGACCGCTCTTTTACTTCATCTGTTTTTGTAGGCACAGGGATTAGTCTGTGTCAGCAGGGCATGACTTCACTTGCTGCTTTCTTGCAATTTATTTATTTATTTTTTTCCCCTCTGATCCCGCAAAGTGCCAGTTTCCCAGGTAACCTCACGTCCCAGAAGCAGGGCTTGCTGTGAGACTGGCACTCGCTCCAAGAATTTACATTCCCTTATTCTGCTTCAAGATGATACGCCCTTAAGCTTTAGGGTATTGTATTACACTCCTGTCAGCCTGCCTTCAAAGCAGCCTGCAATGCTTCCAGCTGGAGCATCATGGAATTGTCAGAGTTGGAAGGGGCCTCTAGAGCTCACCCAGTCCCACTCCCCTGCTAAAGCGGGATTGCCCAGAGCACATCACTCAGGGCTGCATCCAGGTGGGGCTTGAAGGTCTCCAGAGAAGGGGACTCCACACCCTCCCTGGGCAGCCTCTGCCAGGGCTCTGCCACCCTCACCCCAAAGAAGTTTGTCCTCATCTTTGAATGGAACTTCCCATGTTCCAGCTTGTGCCTGTTGCCCCTCGTCCTGTCACTGAGAACAGTCCAGCTCCATCCTCCTATAGTCCCCCCTTTAGATACTTTTGAGCGTGAATAAGGTCTCCCCTCAGCCTTCTCTTCTCCAGGCTCAAGAGTCCCAGCTCTCTCAGCCTTTCCTCATCAGGGAGATGATGAAAGGACTGGAGCTTCTTTGTTGCCCTCTGCTGGACTCTCTCCAGTAGTTCCCTGTCTCTCTTGAACTGGGGAGACCAGAACTGGACCCAGTATTCCAGTTGTGGCCTCACCAGTACAGAGTAGAGAGGGAGGTTGACCTCCTTCAACTTACTGGCCACACTTTTCCCTGTGCAGCCCAGGATTCCACTGGCCCTCTTGGCCAAAAGGGCACATGGCTGGCTCATGGACAGTTTACAGTCTACCAGGACCCCGCAGATACTTCTCCTCAGAAGTGCTTTCCAGCAGGTCTGCCCCCAACCTATATTGGTCCCCAGGTGCAGGACCCTACACTTGCTCTTGTTGAACCTCATTAGGTTCTTCTCTGCCCAGCTCTCCAGCCTGTCCAGGTCATGCTGGATGGTGGCACAGCCTTCTGGAGTGTCAGCCAGCCCTCAGTCCACGCTCAGGGCTGCTACCCTTGAACACCCCTTTAACATCACACTGGTATTTTTACTTGCCTCTGTGGGAACAGGCATATGGTTTCAATTTGGTAGGACACGCCACTTTTCTTGCTCAGACTTCCTTGGTTTGAAATAAAGCCTCTGCTAGGACTTCTCGCCTCCCACTTTTGGTTCTCACCTGCTTTTTCGTTCCTTTTCCAGTTTTATATTCCAAGCAAAGCAGCCATCTTCACAGCCCGCCAGCAGGTAGTGATCTGGGCAGGTGGGGACCAGGGCAATCCGTAGGGGAATGGAGAGCGTTTCCAGCGTCAGCAGCTGGCTAAACAAACAAACAAACAAAACCAAAAAAGAGAGAACAAGCAGTTAAGTGGTGCTGCGATGTGATAGTTACAGGCTCCTGGACTGGCCACATCTTGTTTTTGAACCTTTACCTTGCATTGAAATTGTAGTCACAGTCTGGAATCCCAATATCCCAGAGTGCAATTTGCTTGTCATAGGATGCAGCTGTGGGACACAGAAGAGAAGCAGGTAGTGACACCACTGCTCATCTGGCTCTTCTCATGCTAGCTGGCAATTTTACCTGTGACATAGGCTGTGACACTCTAAGCCTGTGGCATCAGAGAGCTCATTAAAGCACAGCAGCAGTCACTGAGGCTCCTGGCTCAACACCACTTCACAGACATTGTCAAACATGCACGGGCTGGAATTTGTGTTCTTATCCTGTGCTCTGAGAGGAGCAGATAAAAGAAAGGTTGTTTCCCGGTGTCCATTACTAAGTTGTGGCTTCACAAGGTCTTTAAGTAGTGTCCCTTTGAGCTTACGTTTCTGGTCATGGGTTCTAGTAGAACCTAAAATATGCACTCCAACCTCTACTCTCAGGTTTTATTCCACGTATCCATGGCTTACTGCGTTCACGTCCACGGCAGCTCCTACTGGGGACGTCAGGCACCGGGGTAAAGTGTCAAAGACACTTAGTGCCACCAAGCTCACACAATGAAAGCGGAAACAACCCTAATGGATTACTCAGAGTAATCTGGATCCTACTCAGATGGCATCCCTCAAACTCAGAGTAAAGGGGTTAGTGTCCAGTCCCCAAACAGGCACACCAAGACTCTCACTTCATTACTGTAGGTGTTTCCATGCAAGGTAATGAGCCTTGGGTGTCAACTTCCTTATCCCTCTAGGCTTCTGCTTTTTGTGGTCTTGAGCTTCTTCCTGATGAAATGCATCCACTACAGCTACCCAGGTGTTAAAAAAAATTCCACTTTTAATGGTTCATGTAGCACCCTAACCACTCCAGGATGTGGGTAAGTGTAGGCAGGAGGAACAATGTGCTGTGGGGTGCAGGTGTGGTCTGAATGGCTCAGTAACAGCTCACTTTACAGGCCTGACAATGCAGCTGCGATTTGCAATACGATGGGTCATCCCCCACCAATCTGGAAGCCTCAGCCTCGGTGGGCCCTACTGTGGCAAAGCTCTCTCCTACACCTGGACCTGAATAAAAGTTTCTGAGCAGGCAGAGCACTCAAAAAGATTTTAATTTATTCAAAAGCAATTAAGCACATAGTTTTGCTCGTTGGAAAAAAAAATAATGAAATCCAACAGCTCCATTATCTGCTGCATTGCCCCTGTTGCTGTACTTGGTGAGAGCCCTGCCAGCTGGCCGCTCACTGCCGGGCCCCCAGCAGCCTGCCCTGGTTATCATTCATTCCTCCCACTCATCCCTGTGGAATGGATCCACTACTGGGCTTGTTTGTGGCTAATGCGTGTGTGACAGCCCCCCTCAGAGCTACCGAGAGAGAAACACGAGCTGCTGCACCTCAGCTAAAGAGACAGGCTCTGGGGCTGAAACAATTTCTACCGTCTGTAGATTGCTGCCACATGAGCCTAATGATCCTCTCTCCGAACGTCTGGCCGTGGTTTTTGTATGAGTGTGCAGTCCCTTACCCACACCTGCTGGCACTGGTGACAATCCTCCTCAAGGAAAACCAGCCTTTTCTACATCAGGTACGAAAGCTAAAGAGATTCTGAACCGGAAACTTACTGAAGAGGTGAGTTTCTCGAGTTGGGCTGAAGCAGAGAGTAGCAATGGGCTTTTTATGAGCCTTTATCTCCCCGTAGCAGAAGTCAGCCGCCACGTGAATCAGCTTGACGATCCCTCTCTTCCCAGCAGCCGCCAAGATGTTGTGAGATTTTTTCCGATTGTCGCTGATTACCATTGTGAGGGTTGTCCACGAAACACTGAAAAACTCCTAGGGTAGAAAGAAACCAGGAAGAGCGTGAAGAAGAGCCAGCAGGAGGGCTGTTAGCTCGGAGATAAGACAACTATCATGAGAGCTATTCAGGTGAAATGACGCGACTATTCAAGCGGGAGCATGGAATCTCAAAACCACCCTCAAAAAAACCAGGAACGATCAAACCAGGATAGTTTTTTTCCTCTATGCTGTCAAGCAGCTTCAGCAGCCCGGAAACACATGCAGATGCCTGTGTGAGGAGGGGAGAGGCAGACTGATCTTTTAAACTAATAAAAAAGAATAAAGCCAAACCAGGCTAAAAGGATAAGCAACCAATGTTTACTATCTATCTTCATCCTGTTAAGACCTGTCCGCACTAATGCTTGAAACCCTTTCAGAACTCTTTGTAGTATGTATTGTGTATACGTGTGTGTAATTATAAAGGATTATGTTATGCCCTTTCACTGTTTACTCTTGCAACCTACCTCTGTCGCCACCTTATACTTTTTCAGCACCGTCCCCGTCTCACAATCAATCAGACAGACAGACTCCCCTCCGCACGTTGCCACGGTTCTGGAGGAGCTCACATTTGCATCTGAAAGATGAAAAGAAGAGGTGAGAAGTCCCCAGGCTCACGGATAACACATGAAGACTGCAGCTTATCAGTGCCTAGTGCTCTCCCAGTCTCCTGTTTTCAAAGTCAAAGAAGTATGTGAGCAAGTCTCTTCCTGACAACGGGAGACTACAGCTTGAAGGAGCAGGGGTCTAACGCATGGAATCTGCTGGGATTCCAGAGCCAGGTGGTTCTGGGAATCCTGCAAACCTCTTTAAGAGCTCACCTTTCCTGGCTCCACAGTCTAGCAATGGCTCGAAGACACAGGACCAGAGCTGCGTTTTAAAATCCTCACGGCTGTTGCCTTTACTGTGACACTGAAGAAAATGCAATGGCTCTGCACTGACATCCTCCTACAATAAACCATCCACATTTAGAAAATTCATTCCCCTGACAGCATTGTGCCTGTGATTGCCTTGACAGAACCCTCTACTGAACACAGCATATCTGAGTAAAACAAGTAATTTTCAGCCCTTCTGTGTTACAGAGAACAGGAGAGACTGAGGTGCCACCAATGCTCAAGACACCTTGAGCATCTAAACAAAGATGTGTGCAACAGACCCCAGCAGTGAACCCCATTTCCTGCTGTAGAGAAATGTGGAAAACCCTTTAGATCCCCACTGGTCTGAGCTGAGGGGGAAAGGCCTTTCCCCATGCAGCCATCATTTTGACCTGAGAGAAAGTCATGCCAGTCCCATTTCTAAGAACAGGCTTTCAGTGCGCCATCTCAGAGTGCTGGTCCATCCATCCCTGGCAGGGGATTCACTGTCTCCAGGGGGAGGGCCTTCCCTGATGCTTCTGAGAGATTTAAAACAACAAGAAAAAAAAAAAAAACATAACAAAAAACGTAACTCACAATATATATGGTCAATTATGAGCTTCAGGCTGTGTAGAGCTCTGATGAAATCTAAATGTGGCTCCTCCCACTAAACCAAGAGGCCGAAAGCCAGTCCCGAGGGGGCTGATGGACATACCTTACCCTTGGAGTTCTTCACTGGGGTCAAGCTAACAACTCCGTTGTCCTGCTCCTGGCTTTTCTGTTCCGCTGTCAGCTGGCTGGATCTTCTGTTGCTTTGCCCTTTTGGAAACTGCTCTCCGTTCTTCTGTGTCCCTTCAGCTCCCTGCACAGGGGTTGCCTCTTTGGCTGGTTGGTTTGATGTTCTTGGTTTATCAGGAGCTGGGTCATCCTGCACACGACTGGACTTTCGGGGATTAACTACAGCCTCCCCCTTGGTGTTTGCTTGGGTCTTGGACCTCTTGTTTCCAGAGCCTGGTTTTGAATTATTTCTTTTCCTCTTGCTG
Organism: Nycticryphes semicollaris; assembly: GCA_013400055.1. Classification (NCBI taxonomy): domain Eukaryota; kingdom Metazoa; phylum Chordata; class Aves; order Charadriiformes; family Rostratulidae; genus Nycticryphes; species Nycticryphes semicollaris. The sequence goes on along the minus strand of VXBJ01003146.1, from coordinate 1,338,654 downwards.
GGTGTTACTGTGACCTATAAGGCATGTTGTCAGTTTCTGCAGAAGGTTTCTAGCTCCCCGAGATGTGCATAGAGATATTAATTATTCAAATGCAAGTATCCTCCCACAGTTACAGACTGGGTTCCAAGAATCAGGCAGCCCAGAGCTGCAGAGTTCCCAGAGGCAGAAGCTAATGAAAATCACAGAGCCAGCCTCATGTTCATCTCCATTCCCTTGTCCCAGTTACTTGTGATTAACATAAAATGAGGAAAAACAAATCTGGCTCATGGACTGAAGGTGTTTGGTTTGCAGACATTTCTAAAAAGGCAAGGACCATCACACTCTGGCCATGCATCACTCAGTTCTCTCCATTAAAAATATGCCTTCCTCAAAGGAGAAGTGGAGTCAGTAGGACTATACTCATGGAGCCTTTTGGGTCTCATATAAAAATATAAGCTCTCTCTTCTTGGAGAGCAACTCAACCTTCACATTGCTGGGAAAACTTCAATCTGGCCATAAAGGACAAGCCTCAACTGTTAAATACAGTCTGGAGACCAAAGGGTCATCAATGTAAACTGACAAGTGCTACTGAATTCATAAGAAATAAAAAGGACATTGTTAATGTAACTGGAAAAATCACCCACCTGATCCACATCCTCTGCAGCTTCCCCAGGGCTTTTTGTACTTTCTCCTTCACTGTCATCCATCTTTTCCTCTGGTTCAGGATCTGTGTTTAAGTCCAGACCCAGTGAGGAAGCCAGCAACTCTTCTGCAATCATTTTCACCTAAGAAGCAAATATGCATATATGTTAAGACAAAAAGCAACAGCAGTCAAACTCTGATGTTTTGCTGAGTTTTTAATATCTGCTTCCACTATTCTACGTGAACTTCACAAGCGATGGAGTAGTCCTCAGCTGACAGCTTGGCAGGACAAGCCTTCTGCTGACATCATGTGACCCAAGAACTTCGCTCTGTCGTGGGCATCCAGGGTACAACGTTTGCAAAAACAACAGCACAGCAACAAAACCAGACAAAGGAGAGATGGAAGCCTCAACTGCATGAATGCATATACAATTAAAACATGGTACAAACTGAATGGTAACTTTCCCCAACGGGAGTAACTGCAGTTCTGTCATTATCTTTTCTCCTTTCATATAGCTTCCATCAAGACTAAAGGTTGCCATTGGAGTTATCTGCAAATAATTAGGTACTGAGGATACTGCAGTCTTGTTAATTAGTACAAGTATCGTTATTACTTACGAATTAAAAAACCAGTGTTTAATGACAGCCATTGCAACTTGGTGCACATTTAGTCCTAGTTCTTCTCTAATTGCTTAACAAAGCAGTGAAGAAAACCAGAAAAAGCGCCACCATCTGTCTGCAGGAGCCATGACACTACATCCATGGAGCATTTTAATCAAACCCACTCAGAACCACGCTGCAGAGGCCTTGCCTGAAGAACACAAGGGTAAGTGAAACGCAACCTACCCGCCAGCGGGTGAATTCACTGAGTGAGCTGGGTCCATACACCACATTGGTCTGTACTGACTTCAGGAACTCTTTCTTGATGGATTTCACTTGCTCGGGTGTGTATTTCTCAGGAAGTTGGTCACGGAAGAATTTTTCCCAGTGAGCAGTAACCTAGGCAGAAAGACTGAGTTTATTCAACAGAATACTAGAGAAAACCAGAGCAGAAAAGCACAAGAGTACTTGTGAAAGCATTTAAGAAGGTGCCAACCCCAAGGCTCTGCTAGCTACTGGCACTGCTTCCCTTTATTTTAGCAGTGTTCAAGCCACAACCTCAGCTAAGAAGAAACCCAGTTCCTCAGAACCAAGCTTAAGTGAGTGTGGCAACACAGACCCAGAGCAATGCCTGGTATCATGCTGCTGGCTCCATAGCAGATGGTCTTAAGGAGCCTTACACTGTGCCCAACTCACAGGGAGCACCTGACCAGTAACTAGTTTATTATGGGGTTACATGGCGTAATGGGGATGTTTTGAGTTTGCTCAACAAGAAAGGTGTGCACGAGCAGGACTGGTGCACGTGTCCTCCCCATTTATAAAGTCACCTTGACTCCAAAAGGCTTCTGAACTACAGGCACAGTCACGTAGATGGTCACCTACCAGCACCGTTTCCCACCTGAGAGTTTCTGGCGGGCAGCAAGATGTCCATAAGCATTTGGGCCCACGAGAAATTTTACATTTAGACACAGCAGTAAGAACTGGGCAGCCAGGTACAAAGTAATGCCATCAGGGAAAGGTATCTGGGGCACAGACACCAGCACAAAATGAACAGCACCGGGGGAGCACTTGGTGTCTCATTAAACAGCCAGCAGGCCCAGCTGCCTGGAGGAAAAGAGCTGAGCAGCCCTCACCAAGAACCTCCGAGGTACAAGGTATTACACAGATAACAGCACTCAGCACAAAAAAGCCAGCCCAGTCTTCAGTATTTGATCTCTCCATCACTGCTACACACAAGGAATTAACAAGATCAGCTAACTAAAATACAAATGGTTAAGAGCAGTACTGCACCAAAAAAAACCCCACAAACCAAACCTTTTTCATAACAGAACAATAATTTTGCTCAGGATCACAACATGCTTTGTGGGGACAATCTGTCAGGAGCTGAACTGTGCATGTAAATGAGCGAAAATACAGTTCTCTGCACACAGCTGAAGAAGAATGAACAATTCCTTGTTCCTGGTGTATGCTGGAAAAAAAGAAAGATTATCCTGAGCTTGGTTTTGTGCTTCCCATTCCTGGGGCCAGGACAGTAATGTAAATTAGATGGGGAGGTGGATGCAGCTGTTATGTCAGCACCAGGATTCTCCCATTTTTGAATGATGATCAGAGTGACCTGAAAAACCAAATGGCCACACAGACCTTGCTGGCTCGGCTCCTGTGATTTATTTAAGCTGAAGGCAGAAGTTGGCTACGCAGAACAGGCAGAGACAGTGCAAGCAGTGACCACAGAAAGCAGCAGTGAGACATTTAGTAAGAAGCCCAGATAGTATCAAAATTATTGTTAACCATTGGATGCTGGTTTGCAATGCAGTCATTAAACTGAGCATAGCATTTAGGGCTTAGAGATTAAGAAAATATCACACATCTTACCTTGCTGGTGAGTTTACGACTATTGACACGCCTCACATGATTTGCCAGTTTGGTTACATCCTTGCCATTGAGTATCCGAAGGTTTTGTAAAAGAAACATTACTTTATAGTCATCATTGAGCTAGAAAGAGTGGATACCACAGTTACAAAAATTGCACACATGGTACTTGCATTAGCTTTAGCCCTTTATTAAAATACAGCCAAGGATACGAAGAATATATTGAGTCAGGAAAAGGCATTTCATAAAATCTTCTCATAATTTCCGACTTGACTATCACCTCTTAGTGGTAAATTAACGTTGACAAGGTTCAATTGTACCTTAACTCCTATGAGCTGGGCTCTTAAACCGCAGCCAAACGCCCTGCCTCACCCTTCTGCAGTACTGACATCCAACACAAGGTGGTGGCGGTGGAACCAGGCTCAACGCAGGGTGTTCTAGTCACATCCTTCAACTCCCAGCAAGGGAAGGGGCTGCCCTGACACAGTAACCGGGAACCAGCAAGGCTTCTTTGGCTCTGGGGCATTTTAGGTCAGACCAGTTTCCCAGTCCAGTTTGCCATACAGTCACACACATGCTTCTGCCTGCACCCAACAGTGAACAAGCATCTGGGGGCAGCAATAGTGGCTGATGCAAGTTTAAAGCAGAAATAAAATTACAGTTTTGGAGCTTAAATTGATGAATCATTAAGTTTAACCCCCCCATAGAATGGTTTGGGTTGGAAGGGACCTTAAAGACCATCTATTTCCAACTCTCCTGCCATGGGCAGGGATGCCTCCCAGATCAAGTTGCCCAAAGCCCTGTCCAACCTGGCCTTGAACCCCTCCAGGGATGGGGCAGCCACAGCTTCTCTGGGCAACCTGGGCCAGGGTCTCACCACCCTCAGAGTGAAAATTCTCTTCTTAATATCTAATCCAAATCTCCCTTCTTACAGTTTGAAGCCATTAGCCCTCATCCTATCATTACACGCCCTTGTAAAAAGTCCCTTTTCCAGCTTTCTTGTAGGACTCCTTCAGATACTACAAGGGACCGTAAGGTCCCCCTAGAGTTCCCATCAGAAGGCCAAGTCTGCTCCGCCAGACCACAAGGGGCACTAAAACTAGCACACGAGAAGGACATGTCTACACAATCATTACTGTATTTTACACAAGCATGAGCATAAGATATCCTGCCCAATGAGCAACCTAAGACGGGACTCTGGCCTGGAGAATCAGGAGTTCAAGATACCCGGATTTTAATACCTGAGTGGTTATGAGCAAGTCACTTCTGCAGATTGGGAAAGAGCAGCGCAAACTGGTGAAGAGGCACAAAAAGACTGGCTGTTTTCTCAGATCCCCTAATTACTTGCTGCCTAAGAACAATATATAAGAAGTGGGTATAACTGTTGTTTGTTTCCCCCTCTCTATTTAATGCTTGGCTTGCAAGGACGGGAAGTAACTCACTGTCAAGTACACGTTGTTCTCGTAGGTTAGCTCCTCGAGCAGCGGGAACTGTTTCAGAGCAGTTACATCTTCCAGTTTGTTGTTGTTGCAGTTTAGGACGCGCAGATCAGGCAGAGTTAGACTGTTGGGAAATTTGTCCAGTAAATTGTCGGAGAGATCTAGTTTCTGCAGACGCCTCAGGCGGGAAAACAAACGTGGATCTAAGTCTCCAGTCTTCAACTGCAGATTGGACAGGCTGGAAACAAAAGAGAACATGGATTGTCTGCCACTCATTGGAAAAAAACACAGGATACAAGGTCCCACCTGGTGGCACCTCTCAGTCTAGCACAACTCACTGTATAAATCTGTCCAAACCTGCTTTTTCTTGTCTGCAGCGTTCTGGACTACAAGTGCACAAACATGGAAAAGATGCTGCACCTGAGTTAAGAGACTGGAGTCTACCAAAGTATTTGTAGTACTATTAACCTGTAATGCAGACACTGCATCAGTTTGCTGATCTGGCTGAAAACTTTTCTCCTCTTCGCTAGAAGTTAAGTTCAGGCCAAGTGCAGAACAGGCCCCAAAATCATTTTGCTGTTTTCAAAGAACTAACTTGACAAAGAAAAAAAAAAAGTGATCTTTCCATTTTTTACAGTAAATTTTGCTGCAAAACCTTCCAATGGCAAATATGGAAATCTAACAAAACCCCAAGGCTGACACTAAAACAGAAGCATTCAGTTCTGAAAGAGGAAGAGGTACAATATTTGTGGGGAAAAAAAACCCAAAACCCCTTCTCTGTCAGAGAGTGAAAAATGTGTATTATAAGAAAGGTCGTTTACATTTGATTAGATCATTTAGTTGAGCTCCAAAGGGAGCTCCTAGACCTGACAGTCAACATCTCTTGAGGACACAAGCCTGAGTCCCTTTAACAAATGGAATCTCCAACTCTAATCATTTGTGGAAAAAAGCCTTCTAATTATATGGCATTTTCCATGGGCCTGTCTCACTTACTTCAGCGTCTCAATCTTTCGCAGCCTTGTAGATCTTGGAACCGCTCTTTCCAAAAGAAGTTCTGTAGTAATTTTTGACATTTTTAATCTCCACCCCTCTCTGCTGGTATCACTGCTCAATCAGCTGCAGGATCTCGTCTCGAAACCTTCCTGGTGAAACAAACTGGAATCAGAGAAAGCCCTTTCCAACTGACTCCAAGATGGGGAAGGAAAAAAGGTTATGACATTAGCTACTGATTTTGCAGCTGTGTTTGAAGTTGCCTTTTTAATATGGTTGAAATGAAAATACCAGAGACTTTTATTACATTGGAAACACCCTCCCAACACACTGATCCAACCCATCTCCAACACAACCTCCCTCGACTATCAAGGTGACAGCCTTGCTCTCGATGAATGCTGTCCAGGGGGTGACAGCTCTCAGGACTAGGACAGTCTCGCAGTTACCTCTTTGTACCTCTCCTGAGCAACAGGGCTCTGCTCCAAGAACTCCAACACGCTTTCAATAAACAGCAACAGTAAGAATAAATACACCTTTTGTGAATGCCTTCCTCCCAAGGAAATGACACAGTGCACTCGCTAGTCTGACCAGACCGATAGACTTGGCTGACAGCTTCTAAATTCCTTAACATTTTTGAGAACTGAATTAATTACCAGAAATGTAAATAGCCACCATAATAATAACATCATTTCCTCACCAAGGAAAACAAATCAACAGCATTCTGTATGTTACTGGGAATTAACAAGTGTTTTCATGCATTGTTGTGGATAGGATAGTACATGGATACACTGATATTTAGAGTAGCACCACCAATAAGGCCAAAGAAGCTTCATGAAATTACTGGTCCCTGGCTTAGTGCTCATTCTGACAGAGATTCCAAGAGAGGAAAATAAAAAAGAGCTCCAAGGCCAGAGTTGCTGCTGTGTTTTTGTGTTAGTCTCACCACTGCCTAAACATGGTGAGGAGCACACGAAGCACTATGCTGTCCTCAGGCTTGACTTCAGCGCCAGAACATGCCAACAGCACCCGGACCATTGGGTCTGACAAGCAGTGGGGCACTACTTTGATAACATTTGTAAGTAACGTAAGCAATATTCCACATACGGAATATTTTACATAAGCATAAAGAGCTTATGTAAAACATTAAGCCTGAAAAACAGCGTGAACAGCAGCAGTACAGGACTTGATCCTTCAAGTGACAGAACTGTCACTGAAAGTCCAACCCGAGGATCAGGCCCTTACCTGCAGAACCCAATAAACCTCCCAAAGCTCAAGTAAAATGTGACAGCAATGATCATGGATCTATCTTCCCATGACCCTCTTTTTGACCACACCAACGCTGCAAATACAGATGTATCACCCGTGACACCCTGGGAGCCACAGGGAAGACACACCAAGGCCCCATCACCACAATAGCACTGGTGACACTGCAGAGGGCACGTGCAATTAATTACCCTGACGAACCCCATCACTCGGCCTAACTCCTACAGCAGGCTGTGGATTCAGGCTAGGCTAGCGCAGCCGAGACAAAAACGAGTTTCATTTCAAGCACCCCACACCAGATGGACCATCACATCACCTCAGCCGAGGTGGACCCGGCGCCGATACCACCACACTGGGGATAACCCCGCCGCCCGTCAGCCCGTCCTCTCAGCGCCTTCCAGGCGGCTCCTCAGACGACGGACAGAGTCGGCGGCGCTGCCTTCGCGCCAAAGCGGCCAGGTGGGACCGCGGTGGCCACCTCACGCCGCCCCGAGTCCTCAGACCGCGGTGAGGGCCCGCGCTGGGCCGCGGCCTGAGGCGCCCTCCCGCGGGGTCTACGCGGGTTTGGTGGCGGGACTACAACTCCCAGCAAGCCCCGCGGCGCGGCTGGGCCCCACATCTCTGCTCGGCGCTGCGGGGGGGATGCTGGGAGAGCGAGTTCGTGTGCTCCCACCACCACCTCCGCTCACCAAGCGACCGGCCTGCGCCCAAACGGCCTGCGCCCAGACCGCCTGCCCTGGCGCTGCCCCGGCCCCCCTTGCTCGTCTCACCTGGAAGCGGGACGGGCGGTGGGAGGGGAGGAGGAAGGGCAGACGGGGAGGAAGGAGGTGTGTGGTGGTGGTGAGGGCCCGTATCCTCAGCGCAGGCGGCGGGGATGGAGGCGGCGACGAGCGGCGGCGAAGGGCCGGTCTGCGGCTGCAAGGGGATCCGCTCCTGCCTGCTCTGCGAGGAGCCCGCGCAGGCCGCTCCGCCCCCGCAGGTACCGGGGGAAGGGGCGGCGAGGCGGGGCCGGGCCGGCGGCGGGGCGGAGCCGGGGATGGTGGGGGGTGCCCGCCATGTTCCCCTCAGGGCGGGCCCAGGTGGGGAGGGAGGGCTGGCCCGGCGACCAGGGGTCTCGGGAGAACGCCAAGGAGAGGAGGGGAGCCCCTCCACGGCTCCACAGGGGACTGCAGGGCCCGTCTAGGTGCTAGGCACCGAGGGGGAGCCCAGGCCGGGGACAAAGCGGTCCCCCGGCGCGTTTCATAGAATCGTGGGTTGATTTGGACTAGAAGAGACCTCAAAGATCATCGAGTTCTAAAGCCCTCTGAGCGTGGACACCTCTCACCAGACCTGGTTGCTCAAAGCTCTGTCCAACCTGGCCTTGAACCCCTCCAGGGTTGGGTTGAAGATTGGTGATTTCGCAAAGATTTGTGCAAGAGCCCATGTGGCTTTGCCCAAGTAATGTTACAGGTGCACACAGCGACCCCGAAAGCCGAGACAGGCCTTACCTGAGTGTCATACATCAAAGAAAAAAACAGCTTAACCTTTTGGCCTCAGCAATTTCTATCAACTTTCCTCATTCAACATTTATTGATATGACAAACTGTATCTCAACGGCCAGCCCGAGGAATACCGGCCATTAATCTCCTTACACATTTGGCACTGAGGATCATCTTCCCATCTTTGCGGGATAAAGGCATTATTAGGAAAGAGAAGCGGCTTCAAGCAAGCAGTGCAGTAATGATGGAGCTGTAAAAAAAACAAAAACCAAAACAGCAGGGAAGGGTTGGGTTGCTTCCCCAAAAGCAGCTGTAAAATTCGTCAGGTCTGCAAGAATCCTGTACAGAGAGTTTTCATGCTGCAGCATCAAGGCTGCAGGAGTAAACCATGGAAATACCTTATCTTGATAAGTTCCACCCCCCCCATCCCCGCACTGCTTTTTTCTCCTCCATTGTTATTTCCACAGGGAGAAGATCATTTCACTTACTGTCCAGCATCAGGCCTAGCTAAAGGCAATGAGCACTCGGAATTTGCTGGCTGGACATTTCCATTTCCAGGGGTGTTTCTGATGGAGGAGTTCATTAGCAAAGATGAAGAATCTGAGATAGTTGAACTGATGGATCAAGATGACTGGAAGCCATCACAGTCTGGCCGAAAGAAACAGGTTTGACTTGCGAAACCCATTTGTTCTTAGATCCCCCTGGAAAATGAAAGCTGTTTTCAGTTAAATCCTAAAATATTTAGATGTTTCATTAAATGTTTTCCTTTGAAAGCTTTTCCTGAAATCAATTGCAAAAATTGCTTGTAATTAAAGTCTTGTAAAACTACATGATAGTTACAACAAACAGTATTTGATGGTGCACGTTCAGGCATTAAAGTTCACACAATCTCCAAGTGAAAGAGAGAGGCTTTCAGTTTGTTTTTACTTTACTGGTGAGAAATCCAATTCCAGAAAGGTAAGTGTAGCTTCACTGAGTCCTTTTGCAATCTGGTCACCAGGTCATAGGAAGAGATGAGAAAAGAACTCAAAAGTCTTGACCGTGAACCCTGATGGGATCACAGCCCTTCCAAAAAGACTTGTCCTAGATTTTTCCTTAACACTTAACTTTCCTCCCCTTCTTCTCCAACAGGACTATGGACCCAAAGTGAACTTCAAGAAACAAAGGCTGAAAGCTGGCAGCTTTACCGGTTTGCCAAGTTTCAGTAAAAAGATTGTGGAGCAAATGAAGGCCTGCCCTGTGCTAGATGGTTTCTTACCTGTTGAACAATGCAATCTGGATTACGTGCCAGAGAGAGGTTCTGCCATCGACCCTCATTTTGATGACTGGTGGCTTTGGGGAGAGCGTTTGGTTAGCTTAAACCTGCTCTCAAAAACCGTCTTATCCATGTCCTGTGATTCAGAGGACAGTATCCAATTATTTCCCACTTTCAGTAAAGAAAATGGGAAATTGACTCCCCCCGGACCTTTTACACAGGCATCAGCGTGCAGGAATTCAGGCACAGAGGGAGTCAACTGTGTTGTATCCCCAAGGCTTGTTCCGAGTAAAGAGGTGACTGTCGCCGTTCACTTACCCCAGCGGTCTCTGGTGGTGCTGTACGGTGACGCACGCTACAAGTGGAAACACGCGATTTACCGCAAGCACATAGAGCGACGCCGAATCTGTGTCACCTTCAGGGAGCTGTCTGCCGAGTTCAGCGCCGGCGGAAGGCACGAGGAGCTGGGTAAAGAACTGCTAGAAACAGCTCTCTCGTTCCAAGGAAGACCAGTGTGATCAGCAAGAGGAAGCCAGCGTTGCATTTCATTTTGGAAATTTGAAAAATAAAGTATAGCATTTTGTACAGATCAGTTTATTTCTGATGTGTGCGTCAGGAACTAGGTGTGTATAGGGACAGGCTCTCAATCAAATGGAGATTTAACAAAGAGAAATAAGAGAGTGCGAGGGAGGGGTGGGCTGCATGTTTCTTCAAAGACTCTCCTGGGCAACAGGAGCTTTTAGGCCCAAGTCAGAAGTGAGCTTTTGTATATATCGTTAGCTGCATTGTGAAAAAACAAAACAAAACAAACCCCACAAAAACCAAATAACCAGTTCTTAAATACTTAAATTAAACCAAGAAAGAAACTCGGAATCATTAAAAGGAGTATCAAACAGCCCTTGGCACAGATTCAGCCCAAGTCCTGCAGCAGATTTTAACCTTTCCTGGCCCGTACTCATCCTCTCCCACTGCTTTTCGTGCTGTGCTGTGCCGTAGGGACACAACTGTCTTCTCACCCGCTTCAGATAGATCCTTTAGAGAGCAGCTCTCCAGGGGAGGAGGGTAAGCAAGCATCTCTCCACAGATAATACAACACACTGGGAACTAATTAAAGTAATTATCCTGTGCTGAAGAGAGGTGCTCTAACAGTGAGGATTAATCATAAATAGTGTGTGTGACCTGTGTCTTCTGGGACCAAAAAGCAGCATTTGCAGAGGGGCGATGTGGATGCTGGTGCAGCGACAGCTTGGCCAGAGTTCAGACCAAAGGCTCGCACAGACTGTGGTATTTTCTGATCATTTCTCATCTCTGAACCCCGCTGTCCACTCTCGGCAGCAGGAGGCTGATTTGGGGAATAAGCTGGGCGACAGACTGCAGCGCTGGCAGCTCTCTGTTTTTTTTCTTGGCACCTCCAGCAGCCAGGTTTGAGTCATGCCTTGTCCCTAAGATTCAAGCAGTCATTTGTAGCAGAAGCTGACTTGAGGCCATCTGTCTGCTCCGAACAAACTTCTGTGCTCTTGAAAATGAAGTTGTTCTGTGGAAGAAGTGTGATCCTTTCATAACCACAACCGCGTTCACCGCAGTCGCACCTCCAGCAGTAAAACACCACTTCACAGCGCTGCCTGGTTTTAGCCGGTAAGGAAAGGGGGACATCATTATACATGAGATCCCAGCATCCCTGCCCAGTTGGACTCTGCCCTGGAAGTTCTTCCTCAGCACAACACAGGTGTTTTACTGTATGGAAATGCACTGGTTCCATAGACAGGGAAGGAGCTTTTCACCCAGCAAAACACTAGAAACCCATGGGGTGAATCAGGGTACTTTTTTTGTCAGTTTAAGCAAATGTAAAACTACAGTCCTTTGTAGCTGCAATGAACCAGTTCCAGTTTAGCCCAGTGCTTGAAGAGCTGTGGACAACTACATGATAATTCCAACAGGGATTCGTAGAAAGGTGCTCCTGCAGGCAGCCCTAAACCCCAGACCTCCCTTCCAGATCAGCGGGCGAGCATCCCTGATGTGCTCCAGCTGTGGTTTTGGCAGTCACAGCGTGCCCTCTCTGACAGAAACCTGTCACTACAAATACAGCCAGCCAATGTGCTATGGGCCAGCCACGCTCTCACAGTGAGCTTTATCCCAGGAAAACGCTCATCATCTGCAACTGCTCCAGCTCACTCCCAAAAGCAGGGCCTTGTGCTCTCAAAATAGTGGTTTTAAGCTTTTTTTCCCGGCAGACTGGCGTTGATCAGCCCTGTGTGGCTGCTGTACACGGGGCTCAGTGATGTCCCCAGGCCACCAGGAGCTGCTGTCGGAGCAGAGGACCTTCATCCAAGCAGGAGGACAGGGCTGGCAGCCTGCCGGCGCTCAGCACAAAGCCACACGATGAGAGGAAACCCTTTCACAGATAAAACAAACCCCTCATCGCCCTTTCAGTGCGGAACTCTCTGGCAATCTGCTCTTTGCCCATCAAACTGCGGCCATCAAGTATTTCCTTCAGTGCTTGGCCTGCATTTCCAGTGGTCCCTTTTAGATTTATATTGTGCTCTCAGCCATTTAAAATATTTTCTACGCCCGTACCTGCTGCTTCATTCTCTCCACAGTGAAAGCAGACGATGCCTTCTGATGAATCAGAGCCACAATAAAAGATACACAATATTAGTTCGTTTTGTGCTCTGCCTTTGTTAGCTGAATTTTTCTGCCTCTCAAACTATACGGCAACACGCTGTTCTTGCCAAAACACTCCAGCTCTTCCTAGTTGAGATCTCAAATGTGAAAAAAAATATAATGTGAAAAAGTGACTAAACAGCCAAAAACTGAGGGCTTTGTCTAGATGTTTTCGAAGTCCAAAACGTAACCTACTCACACAGTCGTCGCTGTGTCTTTCTTATGTCTTTTCATTCATATGTCTTTCTTATGACACTTTTCATCTTTTACACAGCCTCTCGGGCATCATCTTAGCTCAAAAGGCAGTTACACACCCGTTGGATCTGTGTTACTTTCTAAAACTTCGTGCACGTTCTCTCTACAAAGCCAGAATCGCAGCGCTGCAGAACATCTAACGATTGGCTTGGGCTCTCAAGTATCACAGAAATCTGAGAGAAGTACAAAGAGGTTTTAATCTTAATTAATTAGCTCTCAAATATAATTTCAGCTAGTATTATTCACGTAAGACAAACTTTGATGATCCTCATGTTGAGGAATCCCTAACAGCTGTTTATCTATCTCCTTAACCAAGATTAGCGCTTGTAAAACACATGCCAAGAAGCAGGCTCTCGTTAAGAGGAAGTGCATCTAATTATCTACTTGCATACTTTAAAAGGAGAAGGATAATATTTGACCAAGCTTTTTCTTTTGTTTAAAAAAAATTAAAAAGGCAAACCCCAAGTTAACCCATAGAGGATACTGGAGGACTTGAGTTGCCCTTCAAAAAAAAAAAAGCAGTCTGAAATCAGCAAGAAATATAAAACTTAGCAAGTTTATCCAGTTTCTGTCACACAGCTGGACAATAACTGAGATACACATGTTGTTCTCCATTAAATATTAGTCATGCAGAGACAAAACAAAAATAGGCAAAGCTAAAATACAGATTTTTATTTTTTTTCCTCCTAGCACTTAGCACTCATCATTGTTACAGGCCTGGGCGGGAGGCAAGCCTGTGTTGGACACACAGGTATTATAGAATCATAGAACGGTCAGAGTTAGAAGGGACCTTAAAAATTATTGAGTTCCAACCCTCCTGCCCTGGGCAGGGACACCTCACACCAGACCAAGTTGCTCAAAGCCTCATCCAACCTGGCCTTGAACCCCTCCAGGGATGGGGCAGCCACAACTTCCCTGGGAAACCTGGGCCAGGGTCTCACCACCCTCATAGCAAAGAATTTCTTCCTAACATCTAACCTAAATCTCCCCTCTTTCAATTTAAAACCATTACCCCCTGTCCTATCACTACACTCCCTGATCAAGAGTCTCTCCCCAGCTCTCCTGGAGCTCCCTTCAGATACTGGAAGGCTGCTCCAAGGTCTCCCCAGAGCCTTCTCTTCTCCAGGTAGAACAACCCCAACTCTCTCAACCTGTCTTCTTAAGAGGTGCTCCAGCCCTCTGACCACATTGATGGGAATGCTTTCCAAATTCAGCCAGGCAGTAATTACTGAAACCACTTTCTTTGAAATGGGTGCAGAGGAGACAGCCCAGGAGAAGTTCATGCCCCAGTTGTGCTGGGACCTGAATTCGAGGTTGTGGCACGTTGCTGGGGGTTATTAAGGAAGCCATCTTAAAAGTAGACGCAACAAGATTTAGAGGATAACGAATGTGCAGCAGCAGGGAAACTCCAAGGTCTTTTGTTTGTTTTAAGGCAGGGAAAGAGAAGAGAAAGGACATTATGAGATTCCACGGAAAGTCAAGAGGAGAAAAGTGCGAGCAACCAGCCCTGCAGCCAGGCACCCTGCACCCCCATCCCCAAGCCATCCCAATGGCAAACTGGGACGGCCTGAGCTGATTCCCAGCGTCAGGGACCAGAGGGATGTTGCCTCTGCGGCTGCACCCACCCCACCAGCTCTCTGTAAACACTTCCACATAGTTGAGCACTTACCACAGAGCGTGCTCCACCCCAAGCTCTCGCACAGTATCGCTTTCATCCATCACGTGGGTCAGGCCCACACGGTCAATTCCAACATCTCCTCCATCTCCCCTGGTCATAAAGCCCCCCCGAGAGTCACATATCCACCGAAACAACGGGGTGGCAGCTACCAGAGCCAGGGCTGGCCCAGGGCAACGTTAAAAATAGGGAGCTCAAAGAGTAAGAGCTGCCACTAACCACAGCAAAGGGAGAACCTGATACTGCTCCCTCTGGCTCGCATTCATGCCTGGTCTTGACTCCTGCTAACGAGGGAAGGAGAGAGAGGAATCGCCTCCTGAACCAAGGCAGGGGCCCAGGCACAATACAAAGCAGGGCCGTACCCCCAATCCTCAACAGCCCCTTCCCCGCTTTAAGAAGGGTATTTCCAGTGCTGGAATCTGCACAGGCATTTTTCTGATGGGCAAAAAATGTGCAAAAAAACCCCCAAAACATCTGAAAGAGGGCTCAGGACTCGAGTGAGATCATGGCTGTCCCCTGCAGCAAGCCAAGGCAAGCCCCACTGCAGAAATGGCGAAATGGCCCAAACAAGGCAAGAACTGGTCCAGAGAGTCACAGCCCAAGGGAGCTGAGAATGGGGGCAAGAGCCATCCCAACCTACAGCACCCCAGGGCCCATGGATGCTACAGAAAGCTGACACATGTCAGTGGAGATCCTTGACACAAGTGGTACCCTTGGGAGAAGCATCCCTGTGGTGGCATCGCAGGAACAGAGCCACACAGAACTTGGGAGATCCCAGGAACAACAGATACCCCAGGAATGACAGAGAGGTGACAGCACAGGACAGAGGTGGCCAGGAGAACCCAGCTGTGACACAGTATGCTGCCAGTCCCACTGGGACACCAGTGACATCTCCCTGCTTGACTGATAGGAATCCTGCTGACGGCCACAGAGACAGCAGCAGAAGCAAGGAGGATTTCTGCTGTTGTGGCACGGGAACATTTATCTGGACAAATGCAGTGTCCCTGCTCCTTTATGGATGAACTTCCGCAGCTGGTACCACAGGAGATCTTTCCACTGGGCCCAACAGCAGTGGAAACGTAAGCAAGCTGGAGGAAGAGAGGCAGGAGCAAGAAAAGCAAGTGCTGTTGTTGGGAAAGAAGGAGGAGAGGACTTACAGCACAAAGGTGATGGGTAACCTGGAGAGATTCCAGACAACAGAGTCAAAGAGCAAAAATACTCCTGTAGGCTTCTCATGGAAGGGAGAACTCGGTGCCCAGAGACACAAAAAACAAAGCTGAGAGCAAAGAAGGGAATTCACATTATTATTATTATTATGTTTTAAGTGCATTTGCCCTTGGGACACCATTTCAAACTGTACCTCAGACTCCCTCCTAGAGTAAGGCGATCCCACTCCAGTCACCGATTTGCTGCCTTGAGACTTATCTGGAGTCCAGTCCCACCAGAGCCTCACCAAGTTATTCTACAGAATCAAAGCAGTTTCTGCTACATTTCTCCATTTGCTGAAACGTATTATATTTGCAAAGAATTAAATGAACGATCTGGCTGTTTCCAAACGAGCTACAGTGCTGTGATGAAGCTCAATTTTTATTTTTATATTACAAAAATGGCTCAATACTTTCCTCAAGCTCTTGAGCTTCGCAGCACATAGAGTCCTATTATTACTGATGTTAAAGGAGACTGTAAAGTACAGAGGACAGAGTCATCTTATCTGGTCTGGCTCTGGCCTCACAATAGAAATATTGTTGGTAGAAGAACCTACGTGTGTAATAACTGGCAGAAAACTCAACTCTGATTTTGTTATATAAACCTTTAATTTTTATTATGGTAAAAAGAGGAGGGAGAGAGGGCAGACTCCCGGGGAGATTGTATGAATTTCACGACCACCCACTCTTTATTTTTCACACGTGTGCTTAAGTACAGACCAGACACAGCACACAAAGACTATTTTCTTTGCTCCACATCGGCCAATATGGTACACGCCAACTGCGGGAAGAACAACAGATGAAAGCCACAGACACAGTGCTAAGCAACTTGTTCAGCGATGCTCAAACGTGCTTGTAAACAAGAGAGATGAGAGCTGGGTTCCTGAGGCCCTCACCAGAGTGGAATACAGGGATAGTCTCACCCTGCTGCACTGGGATTTGCATGTACTCCCCGTTCTGGGAAGCTGACATGTAATACGCTGCCATTAGGTTGCTCAAATCCCAGTGGAATAAGGACCAGGGTTAAATAGAACATTACAAACATCCTTAATCATTTCAGAGACCTATAAGGCCTGGGATACTCTGCAACTGCAACATTTGAGAGCAGAGCAGGAAATCTGCACAGGATCAGGGCCAAGAAAACGTGCTTATGCTTCTTTCAGCCCTGTGTGAGGCAGAAAGCCTCACTTTCCCTTAAAAAAGCTGCCGGTTGCAAAACACTCTTTTCCCTCCACAAAGTTACCATAAATCATAAAATCATTTTTGCAGAAGTTTTCACCCACAAGGATGCTGCAGAATTAACAGGCTTCCCTTGCTAAGAAATGCAGACGTGCAAGAATAATTTTCTCTGCTGCTGAAAGAGAAAGGCAGCTCAAATGAAAGGCGATAGCTCTTTAATGGCACACAGCTCTCCCGCCAGATCCAGCACCGTCAGACTCGGCAGCTCAGCTCCAGGTTCCACCAGAGGAGTTGCCTGCTTTGGCGGAGGGGGAAGCATTCCATTTTGACAGACAAATGCTACAGCTGACAAAAAAAACCCAGAAGTCGACAAAACCAAAAACCCAAACAGCTGATGAAATACGCAGGACCGGGGCTTGTTCTCTCCAGCAAACCAGGCAAAGACATTGCAACAATACATAAATGAAGACAACACAGTGACAGATTTCTACAACGTGCTATATGCTGTCACGCCTTACCTCCTTGAAACTTGCTTTTCTAGTCCTTCAAAGTTGTGTCTCATTAAACTCCCTGTCACTGTTCTGTTTTAAGAATGCCCTTGTTAAAACTAAAACACCTGTAAGCCTTCCCTGGGCGCTTTTGCCTCTTATTGGGAAAAAACACATGATCTTGGCATTCATTCAATCTAAAGTGACAGATGCTGCTGAAGAAAGTACGACAGACCTTCCCTCCTCCAATTCGAAATTCTACCTCCCCAGCTGTAAAAACATAGTAAGGAATAGCAATAAAAAAACCAAAGACATAAAAGCTAAGGCTGATTTCTTTCTGGTTACGTATTTACGGAACACTTGCTCTGGAACAAAGGTCATCAACACTCACAGTTTCTATTGTGCTTTCCTAGATGTCCTCAAGTCAGCTGCAGGTACCCTCATTAACCAGCTCAGCTCTAGAAACGAGCTGCCAGTTAATTGCTGCTGCACCGACAGCCAGGGAGTTCTGACACATAAGACAGATCCTACACACACACGCACACACACATATTGGTGTTTTGAACAGCTGATGCAGTTTTACTTTTGGCAATGGAATATTGCATCTGTGAAAAATACAGATTTTTGGCTACCTGAACCAAAGTTAAGGTAGATAAAGTTTTGACTTCGAACTCCACGGCAGCGTTGATGTAAGTATGCGAGTGCGTAGGATCAGAAACAGGCCAGAGACCCCAGCATCTGAAACAGCACTAGAACCCACAGCTATATACGGCAGGCAATTAGCATTTACATAGTTAAGCCTCAAGACAATCCACCAGTGGTGCATCTCACCAAGTAGCAAACCAGGTATTTTGCTCGTAGCCTCGGCTGAGCGGGTTTGCTGGGAGCAGCCTCTGCCTCCCTGTCACACTACCTGCATGCCTCTGTCATGCCCGTCTAACTGCACTTTCAGTTTGTGAAGCTCTTCGATCTCTCGGTTGTGGCGCTCCGTTTTGTGCCGCACCAACGAGCGGTAGAAGTGAATGGTGAAGACGACAAAAATCAGACCCACTGGGACCATGATGATGGTGGAGACCAGGGCCGACTGCCAACCCGCGTGGCCGCTGGGCTTCTCGACGTTGGTGGTCTCGTTTTTCAGGATGGAGCCCACAGGCAGAAATTTTATCCAGCACAGAAGCACGACTTCTGCAAGGAAAAGGAGGATCCCCAGGACGGTGGAGAAGCCCCAGGCCAGCTCGATGTAGGGGTGCATGCGCTCATGGGGGGACTCGCTGATGGAGTTCAGGTTGTGGATGTTGCTCACGGCCTCCACGTTGGGCAGGATGCAGGTGCTGATGAGCAGGGCAAAGAGATGAACTGCCACCAGCACTGTCGTGCAGGCACTGAAAGCGATCAGCAGCATCTGGGGGTACTTGTACTGCACCTCCAGCTGCACCTCCACCATGGCAACCTGGGGGGGGGGNCCGCCCATCACACGCTCTCCTTCCGCTCATCACTCGCGGCTGCCGCGCGGGAAGTTTCGACTTCAGGCGTGGAAAGGAAAGCAAAAGCAAGCAGATCTTCTGGCCGGCGGCCAGCAAGGTTTCACTACCCCCCCATGGGAACCACGCAAGTTACTTCATAGTTACACAGTTAAAATAGCTGCCTTCTATTCTCAGAACATTGTACGTTCGTTTTTATTACAAACATGTCCAGATACGAGTTATTTATATCCTTGAATTTCTCCCTTGAGAGCTAATAACTTACTGATAGACTCAGCAGAAGTGGACCATTAACTGGCTTATGGGTGTGCTCAGCAGCTCAGACAGGAGTCTATTTTCTCAAAACAAGAGCTATCCTATAGCAAGTCTCTAAAGCTGTCCATTTTTACTTTAATAAAATAAAGCTTAACAAGCAGAATAAGAGCAAGAGAGGAGGGGGCTTTTTCTGAGATCGGAACTGGAGTCCTAGTAGAGGCCTGTTAACTGGTTTAGCGTAAGAATTTGTAAAATTACTTAACCTACCTGTGAAGTAAAATAGTACTTCGGTGAGGTGCCACCCCTGAAAGGACTGCAGGCAGATTTTGCTAAGAGAAGCCACAAAAGAAGCAGACAAAACTATCAAACAAGCCTCTCTAGCAACTGTTCTGATTATGAACATGTGGCCTTTTGTGGGTTTTTTTGGTTTGGATTTTTAAAGGTTCCTGTTTGCAGTTTACAGTAGTTCTCATTGAAGAGCGCAGAAAACAACAACGCAGGATTGGCTTCACCATCTATTGCAACCTTCAATTTAATTAGTTAAAACACATTACACATTGCCTTACATGTGCTCTCTTTGCAGTTCCCCTTATATCGATTCGAGGAGGAGGAGGAGGAGATCAGATGTATTCCCTGCCCTGTTCTGTACAATGAGTTTGTGGAGCGCTGTGATTGTCAGTCTCGCCCCATCAGCCGGGAAGAGCTGCAGGAATATTGTTCATTATTGGGTGCTGCAATACCCAGAGACACAGCG
>VXBJ01003146.1:1298537-1310341 GCA_013400055.1 Nycticryphes semicollaris | reverse complement strand
CAGAACGACACCCACCCCAGGGGATGAAGCAACCCCAGGGCACGGGATCACCCCTCTCCCCGGGGGCGGGCCCTGACTCACCGCACTGGCTGGCCGGGGGCCTGGCCGGGCGCAGCGCCCCGGGAGCCGCCGCCGCCGCCGAGAGACGGAGCCGCCTCCGCCGCTGCCAAGGCAACGTCGGGCACCCGCCACGTGACCCGCAGGAAATGGGGGGGCGGGCAACCGCCCCGCCCGCGTCACGTGACCGCTATCTCATTGGCCCAGAGCGGTGTGGCGGGGCCAAGGGGGTGGATCCTCGGTACCGCGCCCCCCCCCTCCCTCCCCAATGCTCAACGCCGAGCACCGCGGCGTGGGGGATTTGTCCCCTGCTGTCAGGGACCGGGGCCTCCGCTCCCCGAGGGAGGGGTGGGCGGTCTGCGGGCTTTACTAAACGGAGTAGGGTCACCCTGAGCTGTTCCCAGCGCCACCGGAGCCAGGCAGCCCTTCCGGCTGCGGGCTGGGGTCCTAGGAACTGCAACCCCTGAGTCCTTCCCCTGCGAAGACGCATCCGCAGGGAAAAACAGGGAAATTTTTTTTCCGCGGGGAAATTCAGGGAAAAATCCCTGAATTCACGGTCGGGGATAAAAATGTGACTGGGTCTGGCCCTCGGGTCTCTTCAAGTCTTTCCACAGAGAAGGTGTTGCTGCAAGTGGGGTGTTAACGTGCTTTTATTACAATTATTAATTATTACAGCAAAAAGTCGCCACTTACATAAGTCAAAAGGCAGCGCCGAGTTCTGCCTGCGCCGAGCTGCAGCATCCTCTGGCTGAGGCACGGCAGAGGCTGCCGCCTCCCCGCATCCCTCCTCTCCTGACTCAGCGGGAAATCCTGCACAATCCCATCGGGAGAGCGAGGGTAGGGACAGGCTTACAGGAAAAAGGAGGGATCTCCTTCCCTGAAAAGGAGATAAAGAAAACACTGAGGGGCAGCGCGATGGGTCAGCTTTAGGTAATCCCATCTTCTCGGTTCACCACTGCCTGGGGGAGGGAGAAGACAAAGGAAAACAATTCCTAAAAACTTTAACTAAAGAGACAAATAACGTTTGTTATCCTGAGATTTGGAATACCTCTGCTCGGTTACAGCACTAACACTGCTGTCTCTCAGGGTCCCACGCTTGCAGGAACACGTGAGGAAATGGAACAGCAGCAAATTAGGCCCTGAAGATTAGTCTCCACCAGAGAAAGGAGAGGGACTCCTCTAGAAAAGAATCCAGAGATAGAATTTAACAGAAGCAGGTCAAACTCCTTGGCAGTTTAAAGCCTCTATGTTATTACTACTTTTTTTGGTGGCATATTTGGAACAGGAAGCAATTGTAAATTGTTCCTCATTTTATTACACATGGGACCACATCCCTTTTTTTCTACTCCAGGGACGATGCCTTCCCCGTTTTGAGGTCACAGAGTACTTGCATTTTGTTTTAACAAAGAAACATCCCTTCAAACGGTCGCTCTGAAGTGCCGTTGTATTCTGGAAGACGCAGTACTGACAGGAACCACCACGACATGGCAGAGTATTCTTCAGAAGTCATAGCAACACCTACCAAGTACAGCTCCCACCGCTACGCTCAGCCACCCCAGCAAGACAGACCATAAGGCAGATACCACCTTCAGCAACACATCCTCTTCGCTTTTTATGGATCTCACCTACAAACTTAGCCTTCCTAGAAAACACAGCCTATGAATAATTCAGCATGGGTGGTGATGGCATCCTAGGGAGGCAGGATGAGGCCGCACAACCAGAATTCATTTAGTTCACCGAGACCAACTCAAGACCATCTTCTTCACAAGCGAGAGAAGCGTGTCCTCATGCAGCAACATCTGCTCTACTTAATGCAAACCAGCATTTACTCACCCAGCTCAAAAGCCTGACACGCTCAGAGGCAGAACAGCCTTTGTTTATTTGCGGGACTCAAACTTCTTCTCCGTCCCCGAGAGCTAAGAAACATCACAATGTTTTGATGGCTCTTCCTACGACATGGACCTGTCAACAGGGTTTACCTGCCCTCGGGGGGAATTCAAGTGAAGCCATTCTCATAACTCATCCCTCTCCACAGGGAAAATGCCAACAGCTGCAGAACATCCCTTCTGCATTTTAAGCACTAGGGAATGAAACACTGCCATGACTTATCCTCAAGCACCTGCCTCTATGGAGACAAGCAGAAAACAACACCACACGTACCTCTAGCCTGGGGTGGTGGTGGTGGGGACACGGACCTGGCAGCTCAGAAGTTATCCAGCTCTAAAGTCTTTGGGTATGTACAAGGAAGCCCCAACACAAACATCGCCTGCGCTTGATCACATCTGCTTCCCCACTGCCACGGTAATACCACTGAGAAGCCATTACACAAAGCCAGCTCAGAGAAAATGCAGGATTTCCGGCAGCACTGTGCAACAAAGGCTAAACCTAAAAAGGGATTCTCCCTTTTTACTGTTTTTGCTTGAAATAATTTGGCATTAACAAAGGCTTGAGAAGAAGTAGCACCGCATTCTGGATGCCAAGGTCCCGGGATGAGCGTGTCTGAAAGATAGCAGGCACTTTTAATTAAAGATACACCGAAAAGACAACAACCCAAGTTACAAGTAAAACCACCACTGCATATGCTTGTCATTTAAGCACCAGTAAGTAAATATATATACGGATGTTACGATTCCCACCAGGGAACCTGAAGTTCAAAGCAGAGAGCTCAAGCAGAGAGAAAGGGAAGTGTCACTACACGAAGCTGAACACAAGCAAAACCATTCCATTCCAAGCCTTTCTGCCACAGGATTTGGGAGGCTTTACAGACATAATCTTTTGGAAAAGACATTGTTCCAATCCAAAAGGAAAAAGTAAATGAAATGCAGCTAAGCCCTTTTTCTGTATTTTCACATGCACCACATTACTTGGTCTTTTTGTCCCTTCCTGCAGCACCTACAAGTATCTCTTCAATTTACTGAAATCCTCTTCAGGAAAAAAAAAAAAAAAAGACAGAACAATCCAACACACCCCCTTTATTAATTTAAAAAACATGGAAGTAAAGTAATGGGGAAAGTTTTAGCAATAAAAAAGGGATCCTGCTTAAAAATCTATAGAACTTGTCTAGCAACATAAACTGATTTCTTTGGGTTAGAGATGACCCCATACAAAACCCCAAATTCAGAACACTCACAGTGCAGGAGAGTCTGGCTACAGACCACTTTTCTACTTTAGATTAAACTCTTCCCCTCTTCCCTTAGACTCATGTATCCCACTGCTACCAGCTTCAACTTAAGTAGAATATGTAGCCCTCACAGTAGTATTTTCCTTAAATGGTAATGGATGTGTTTTAGCTTTCAGACAGAAAAACACTCTGGGCCATGTTTGAAAGAACTCTAGGGTCACAAGAGACTTATGGCTGACTCTTTAGAGCAAACTGAGAGCAGACTGCATAGCAGTTATACAAGCGATTAAGAAAAAAATCTCTTATTTGGCATTTCTCTATCAATATCTCTTGGGCCTGTGACGTGAAGGTCATTCACCATTAAGCAGATCTAACGTACGCCAATGGGTTCTGCTTGGCTGAGATGAAAGACTTTCGTGCTCCTGAATATAAAGCAATAAACAGCATTTCCAGCTGTCCCTGAAAGGCCTCATCCTCTTCCCATCACGAAACTCGGCTCTTCAGCATCATCTTCCTTCTCTTCCTCTTCCTTGCTATCCTCTTCATCATCCTCGCTGCTGCCTTGCTCTTGAGATTGATCAGGTTCTAAAAACACAGACAGGATGAATTGATAACACATTCCCATGTGTTTCCCTCGTTAAGCTTTTCACAACAAAATCATCTCAGGTGCTAGGCAAACGTGTATTAGGTCACGCTAATTAGTACAGATGGATAACATATTCCCATGCGTCTTCCTTGTTAAATATCTCACAACAAACTAGCCCAAGATACTAAAGAAACGTATCAGGTTATATTAATTCTGCTGAGCGATGTAGAGCTCAGAATATCAAATTCTCCCTTGGAGAAATATTCCCTTACCTCCAAGGTTACCACTGGGCCAAGTCCATCATTAAACAACTCCCCCTCCTATGAAACACTGTTTCAAACAGCGGTAGTCAAATGCTAAAGTGATAAATTATCTCACTCCCGATCTCAACCTCTGCATATTGAAATGAACGTTACTGTTAAAGAACGCAGGCACTAGGAAGGCACAGGCAAAACTTGGTATATTTCTACTCCTATCCATGTTTACAGAAACTCCACAAGCTGCCATGAACTTTTACAGACTGTTTGTTATACTGCAAGCACAGGAACCTGTTAAGATACGCATTAGGTTAACAAGGGTGACGGAAAACTCATGTAGCCTGCTCTAAAAGACCAGAAAACACCTATTAGAAGTTAGATAAAGGATAATGAAAATTAGGTATGGCATAAAGTAGGACCTGAATCTAACAGCCATTCTTCTGCTCCCAGCAGCTCTTGTATTTTTACAGTGTCTCAGGCCAAGCCACTCTCAGGCTTGTGCTCTGATGGGTTACGCAGGATTTAGGCTCAGTGGTCGGATGCCACCATGTGGTGAAATGCTATAGTTTCATTTTTTTATTAGGGATCTGTACAATAATGCCACTTTTAACAGCTGACCTTATTTAGCACCAACCTTTACTCTTCATGTTTTCACTCCAAGAAAGGTGAAAGATGGCAACTCCGAAGTTTTATTTATTCATTCAAAAATGAAGATAAATGCTTGCCTGCCGCTTCCAACAAAAATAATTTCAATTAATTTAGGAAAAACTCAGATCTCTACCCAGGGCACACAACACTAGAGAAAGACAAGCCTGATCTCAGTAGACTAAAGATGGCTTTTATCTCTACCAATTCTACTTTATTTTTAAAATAGAGAAACACAAACTGTAAAGAGCTAAGGGCTGTTCTAAAGACAGGGGAATTTGGATTCTGGCTTCCAGAAGATTATTTACTTGTGCCAAACAAAACCATTCCAGCCCAACAATCGGTACGTGGCAGTCCCACAGCACAGTGCCAGTCCCTGAGCCAGCTCCCGGCTCTCCCAGCCACTCCCTGAAGGGTATTCTGTTTTTCTCACTCAAAAGTGAACAAAAATAAGTTGACTCATACTTAATTTCTCCTCCCAGTCACAATTCATAAATGAGGAGCTTTAAAAAAAAAAAAAAAAACCAAAATAAAGGAACCAAAAGAAAACACCAACCCCCCCCTGCTCTACTACATTCACTTCCTGTCACAAATAAAAATGAACCTAATGATTAATTTGTCCTCCCGTGTTTATACGGGAGGCTGGCAATGGTTCAGTTGAAACAGATCCAGTTGTGAAAAGCAAAGCAGAAATGAGGTGGAACTGTCAGACGAGTCACTGTTCAAGCAGAATTATGAGGAACTGTTGTAAGTTTAAGACTGCAGAATTAGCAAGCTTATCCACAAAGCCCCGTGCTAATTCACAAAGAACAACTATTTGAAAAATTAAGCTAAAATATACTTAGTGAAAGGAAGCAACAAGTGTTCAAGAGTCTGAGCAAACAGTTACACTGACATTGCTGAACATTAATTTTCAAGACTGCGGGATAAGAGAGGCAGGCAGGTTTTTCCACGTTTATTTCTATATGACATCAAATAGTCATGTGGAACAGATGGCACCACAGTGGCTCCATTTCTTACACACAAAATCATAACTCAGCTTCTTGCTGTCGAAGCTGTGCATTTTTTCCACCTGTTTTCCCATACGCATTCAAATGACACTTGGAAAAATAACAGCCTTTAGCAATATTGCCTATTTTAGTAGAAGATACTCTAAATCTGCAGTTTGTCAGAATAACCAGGGTAAAACATCCACAACCAACAAACTTGGATTCCAATGTTTGCTGTCCAAAATTTCCCCTAATAAAGGGAAAATATTCACAAACAACCAAGTTATAAGTAAGATTAAATCTCAACTTAGATGGCTTTCACAGAGGACTTTGAAACATTAGCTAAAATAACAAGCTTAAGGCTCCTACCCGTGTATCAAGAATGCTTGGGGTAGCAGGGTGGAACAAACCCTACCAGGCTTCAATTAGGAAGCAGAACTAAGTCTTGAGAA
This sequence comes from Nycticryphes semicollaris, assembly GCA_013400055.1. Lineage (NCBI taxonomy): Eukaryota > Metazoa > Chordata > Aves > Charadriiformes > Rostratulidae > Nycticryphes > Nycticryphes semicollaris. The sequence goes on along the minus strand of VXBJ01003146.1, from coordinate 1,304,234 downwards.
AAGAAAACTAAATTTCACTGACCTTTTTCCTGCTTCTTTTGTTCGAGTTTATTTTTCTTAGCTTGCAGTTTCTTCTCTTTTAATTTCTGGCTATAAATCAAAAAAGAAAAAAGAAAACAACAACCTCTTATGCAAATCCAACTTCGTAACACTCCTGCACATTCACACACTGATAAAGGACATATTACAGACATCTTGGAAAAACAGTCTCCAGCAGAGAAGTTAAATTTTATTTTAGCCTCAACTGAAAACTCAGCGAGAGCAAACTTAGATACATGATTGACAGAAACTTTTCTACAGTGTTTTTAGTCTAATTAATTTTTCTTTTAAGTCTTGCATCAGACCACTGCAACCAAAACTATACGATGTGCAAAAATCTCCAAGAACACAGAAGGAACAAAAACGAAACTGCCCCTACCTTGCCTCCTAAGCAGAAAAGGGTGTCAAAACCCAGGTGGCTGAACACCAAGAATAAAAAAAACCAACCAAACAAAAAGGTCAATCAATACTTTAATTGAAAAAAAATAATGCTTTGATCTTCCCCTTTGGCTGTACTTAGTCAATATGTTGGGCCCCCTGAGTAACATTAAGGCTGAGAGGGAATTTCAGTTCCTATGACCAGCTTTATTTGCCTAGCAAAGGTAACCAGGCAGGCCTAATAGCAGTCACAGGGCACAGAAATCTGGGATTCATCTTCCTCTCTTAACAACATAAAAGAATTCTCTTGAAATGCAAAGCCAAGTGCTGTTCCTGTTAGGTCAGTGCAGAAGAGAAAGGGTGGTGAGGGAGGGGCTCCTGCAGGGCAAAGCTGCTTGGAACCTACAACATTCAACCATAGAAGGGGGACAACGAAGCACTGGAGTGTTCAGGCAGCATTTGCTGTTTGAACAGTTGTTCTCTGTCTCAGCCAAGGAGAAGGCAGCAGGCCAGATCCCACTTGCTGGCCATCTGTTGGCCCACACCAAATTAAAGCAAGATGGCAGCAGTGTTTGTGTTGTGCACTTTTGTGTTAATAAAGCCAGTGAGTCACTCTGCACAGGCCTTTCGGCAGCAGCTCCCTGCTACACGACACAACCCCCGGTTCTCAAAGAAGCAAGAGAGAAGCTGCTTGGGGTCAGACCCTCTGAAAGAGCTGAGCCATGACACCCTGCTATTTCTGAAGGGTATAGTGGACACAGACAGTGGAATTTAAATTCTTGTATCACTGCATTACAATGCTCAGACTATCTACTGAGAGCATCAATCATGTAACTGTTTCACTTTGTCTAAAACTCAAGAGAAGAATAGATTTAATATTTTTTAATTTTTTCATCTAACTTACTAGACCTGCCAGACATTTCGATGCCGTAGGCAGAAGTGGCTACTGATTTTAACAGCACTGCACCCATCAGCGGCCTTTTCAGTATTCACAGACTGAACTGGACTAGTCACACTGACAGTGTACAGAGGACAGCATTAGGCCCCACCACGCTCTGCTAGTCCAAATCCACACATGTACCCATTAGGCAGCACCCATTTTTGCACTTAAGCTGCTTGGCGTCAGCTGTTCCAGATATTTATTTAAGTCAGATGTACATAGAAACCTTTCCTGACACTGCTGTAACAAATTGCACTCAGACAGGTCACAGTCAACAGCACCGGGTCAGCAAAAGCTGCTCAACCAGTCAAAAGTTATCCCAGTGGTGATGGCACGGAAAATAAACTAGGCCGGCAAAGCCTGTCAAGTTTACAGCCACCGCTAGAAACCAAACAATGACACTAACAAAATTAATTTCCACAGCCAGACCTCTCAGCTGATAGATGCAGACACGGAACGACAGCATTTATCCAAAGCATGCAGCTACAGATGAGGCACAGGGCATGAGGGTTTCCATGTCAAGCCTCCTGGGAACAATCTGCCCTTACCGCTTCCTTCTGCGTTTTGCTGTTTGTTCTTCTGCAATCATCTTATTCCTCTCCAGTTTCTTCTGGAATTCCTCATCTAGTCTTTGCTGTAATTGATCACACGTCATACTTTGGTCACAATCTAAATTAAAATATCTTTTTTCAAAGTCATGTCCTTTTAGCAAAATACAGAAGGGAGCTTTGCCAAATTTTGTCTGGCTACTTCTTTACACAAAAGCCATATTCCTAGGGATGACTTCTGTACAGACAGCATTTTTAACCTGCAGCCTGAGCCAAACACTGAAGTCTTCAGAGGGAGGAATCCTCACCAAAACAGATAAAGGAGGTTGGGCTTCTGCCCTGAAGAATGTTTCAATAAAAGGAATAGAATAATTTGAGACATGAATGTATGGATCAAAGGACTTATCTTGGCCAAGAGTATAACAATAATGCTCTCTGAAAGAGGTGCTATTCTACTCGACCAAGACTCAAAAGAGAGAGATCTGGACTCTGTGCACGGGCACTTGATTTGATTCTGTCTGTGCAGGACAGTGGTATTAGAGATTTCCAGCTGTCAGGGCATTTTCAGTGCACCCTGAGAACACAAGCACTCACGTGCAGTCTTACTGTGCGCTAGGACCCCAGAGAACAGACAAGATGGAGCACATCTGACACAAAGCACTAAATGTTTCAATACTGACAAGGACACCACACACCACGAATTCCTACATTTTTCCTCTGGAAGGGGTGATTTGGAACTGAATTATTTGTTTTCTTTTAAAGTCACATGCAAGATTTGCAATGAACATCAAAGGTGAGGGAGGGGGAAGTGTCCTGCTGACCTTCTCAGCCATGGCATCCATGAAATCCTGCCTCTGGTACTCTCGCCGGCGAAGGTGCCGGTACACATGAAACTCCCCACTCCCAGCTCCAGCACTGGAACCTACAATAAAGAAGAGTTAGCCTGCTAGAAAACAACACTGACTAGATGCTCACAAATGACTACAGCTAGCTAGGGGACAGGACACGCGGAAGGGCACTGCCAGATGAAAATCTGCGAGAACCACACAGAGCATGTCACCATTTTATATCAACTCAAATCACAGTGAAAAGCCAAAGCAAGCAGCAAACCCATGCACTTGGTTCACTGCAGTTTCTACTGGTCAGAGAGAGAATCCAGTTTAGCTGGACACTGAGCAGTAAAAGAACTAGAGATCAAATGCGCACCCCATTCTTTTATAGGCAGAGGTCAGCTAAAACATCCTGCTCACACAAAAAAGTCAACAAAAAGGTGATAAATTCCATCATATTATACTTTCCTACACAAGACAGATACCACTGACAGTTTTTGACCATTTCTTCATAAATGAAATCCCTATAGCTCTGCCTGGCATCAGTCTGCATATCGAAGTCTCACAGGAGCTTTCAACTTCACAAGCCATTCTCTTCCTCTGTCTCCTGAGCCATTTCTGAACACAAAGCACAAAAATGCATGCCTCAAAGAAGACACCTGGTAATTAAAACACGGCAGCTGGGACTGCAACAGGGGTGCTCTTGATACCAACACGTCAGGTGCTCCCAGAAAAACAAGACAGTTCAACTCAAGCACACAGCAAAGCTATTTGAAAAAGCCATGAGGGAGTAACAATAAACAACACAGGTTTTTCAAAAGTGTATAAAAGCTGTAATCCAAGATCTGTTATTCTGAAATAACAAGAACTCAGCCAGTAAAAGGGATCATTAATAAGGATGAAGGTCCCAAAGAAAGATAGAACTTCTACATGATGATACAATGTATACCACAACTACTAGATTTAATCCCTGCAGGTAAAAGCAAAGTGTTAGCATGGCTGCCAGCTCCCTACCTGACCACATATAATCACATCCACTGCATGTGTCTGCTTCTCACTGCCTGAGATTCAGACTCAAAACAGCCAAAAGAGGGATTTCGTAATTCTGGGCTTCCAGAGCACCCTCAGATCCATGGAAAGGATAAATTTACTTATCATTTACCACCATCATCATCCCCAGAGCAACAGCTTATTTCACTGCACACAGTCCACATACTGGAGTGCCACAGACATTGTTCACTTTGCGCTCTGACAAGCAGCGGAAAAGTGTAACCCAAGAACCAAATAACACTTGGAAAAGCAACTCCTGAAGCACAATTCGTACCTCTTTTCTCCAGCAAAATGAGCAACAACAGAAAACTGTCTCTGGCTTTTTGTGTTATGCACTTTTCTAAGTGTAATGTAGCTGACCCTACAGCTATCTGAAAAATAGTGTCATTACCCATGACATCTCTAACAAACTCCGGGGGAGGTCGCGGTGCCCATTCATTCAGTTTTTCGGGAATTGGTACAGTCTTTTCCTGCAAGAACAAACCAACCAGTCATCAGTATCTTCTATGAGCAAAGTCTGCAATTTTAACACATTGTTGAAAGGTGATATATGTCTGACAACAGCCTCTTTCACCGGCTGACAGATCTCAGAAGGAACACAGCTTTAGTAATTTCTTCATGCATAGGGAACAGGAGCAGGCAGAAAATGACAATCAGGAAATATCTTCTCTTTCCCTCACATTCAGGCCTGCAGGTCAACAAACCCCAGGAAGATTGGGAGCATCTGTGCTTCTTTTCAGTACAGAAACTAGAAGGAAGCAAGCCAGCACCTCCAGGCACGTGCAGAAACTGAGCACACTCCCACTACCAGTGGTTCGGGAAGAAATGAAAGGCATTTGTGGACTTTCCATGCCAGATCTACAGAAGACAGGGAAGAGCAGGGAAGGGAGAACACGTGGTGCAAGGTCAGAGGAAGAACACAGCGTGGGGACATCTCAGCCTCCTCCAGCACACACAGAGGGAGGGTGACAATCTCCACCCATCAAATGCCTCCTCCTCAGGACAAGGACCAAAACACACAGTTAGAGGAATCAGGATGATGCTTCCCCAAATTAAAAACAGTTGACAAAGGGACAAGCAGCTGGCAGAGCATTGAAGGGACAGTCCTCCCTTCTGAGCCCCCAGGGATGGGTCATTCCCCTCAGGGCACCCCAGGGCAGATGGATCCCTCTCCTGTCAAAGAAACCTGGTGTGTGTGTGCTGGGGGGATCAGTCCTCTGCCCTCATAGAGCCCGGGAAGGAGGAAGGTAGTGGTGGTGATGTCAGTCCATCTCCCCAATATGGAAGTGAGAAGGAGAAAGGCAGGCTCTTCTCCCCTCACGGACCCGGGAGGAGGAAGGCAGAGGTGCAGTGGGGTTGTCAGTCCGTCTCCCCTCATGGAACGGGGAAGAAGTGGGGGGTCAGTCCCTCACTCCTCAGAGCCGCCGGGGGAGGAGTGAAGTGGTAGCGAGGGGTGGTAGGTCCATCTCCCCTCAAGGACCCGAGAGGAAGGAAGGGGGAGGGAGGTCGCTCTCTCCTCAAGGACTCGGGGAGGAAGAAGGCGAGGGACGTTTGGTCCGTCTCCCCACACAGAACCGGAGAGGAGAAAGGGGAGGGTGGGAAAGTGTTCGGTCCGTCTCCCCTCAAGGACCCGGGGAGGAGGAAGGCGGGGGGAGGAGGAGAGAGGATCAGTCCCTCTCCCCTCACGGACCCCAGGGAAGCGGCAGTCTCGGTTTCCCTCTCCCCGACGGACCCGCCGCCCCGGGAAGGGCCGGGGCCCAGCGGATGCCCTCACCGGGTTCCTCATGAGCCGCTCAAGGCGGAGGCGCTGCTCCTCGGCGGCGCTCCGCGGGATGACGAGTGGCTGCGGCTCCTTGCGAGGCCGGGGCGGCCGGGGGGCTGAGGGCGCCGCCATGTTGCAGCCGCCTCCGCG
>VXBJ01003146.1:1269883-1298062 GCA_013400055.1 Nycticryphes semicollaris | reverse complement strand
CCCCCCCCGCGCCCCGCCCCGTCGCTACGTCACGTCACGTTACGTTACGTCACGCCGCACGGCGTGCCCGGCCTACGCGGCCTTTACCGCCTGTCATGGCGGAGGCTGGGGAGGTTACACAGCCGGTAAGGGAGCCATGCGCTGAAATTGGCGTCTGGCGAGCCCGCCGGGCACCTGAGGCGTGGTGGGGGCCGGCAGGAGAAAGCAGGCAGCGGCCGAGGGTGGCTGCGGGTATCAGCCTCTTCTCCCAAGGAAAAGGTGATGGGACAAGAGGAAATGGCCTCCAGTTGCACCAGGGGAGGTTTAGAATGGATGTTAGGAAAAATTTCCTTGCTGAAAGGGTTATCGGTCATTAGAACAGGCTGCCCAGGGGGAGGGGTTGAGTCACCATCCCTGGAGGTATTGAAAAGATGGTAGACTTGGTGCTGAGGGGCAGGGCTTAGTGGTGGTTCTGTCAGTTTCAGATTAATTGATGGACTCGATCTTAAAGGTCCCTTCCAACCTATGCGATGCTATGACTCTATGGTCTGTCACACTCCGGCCAGGCTCTGGCCTCAGCCCTGACAGCAGAGCCCTGAGAAGAATGAAAATTCAGTGCATTTCACACTGGCACCCTCAGCCCTGCCAAATCCCTTCCCCGTGACGATGTAAGCGATACAGGACTTCCTAGTGCCTCCCCGCCAGGCTGCCCACACCATCTGTTCGTGTCACTTTGGTAATTAAGCAGCGCTGCCCGCGGGCTTTGTCTGCTGACAGTGATGAACAGCAGCATGATTTCCCCACAGCGCGGCCTTGCTGGGTGCCAGAGAGGCAGGCAGGTAGTGGCGGGGACACTGTGCCATCTGCATTCATACTCACTCCTGGATTTTGCAAGAACAGTGGCTGGACCAGTCTATATGCCCAGATCCACGCTTGTCTGATGGGGATGGAGGGAGCTGCAAATGGGAAGAGGAGCTGGAGCTGGCTGCGATACAGCCTTCCTCTGCAAGCCAAATTTCTTGTTGAGCCACTGTGGCCTTACAGAAATGGCATGGCATCTGCTTGGGCAGTGTGTGCGTCAGAGAATTAGCTAGTAAAGGTCAGCTGCAACGGAAGAGGGGCATAAGCCTTTGTGTAGTTTATGGAGATAAGCTGGAGCAGTGAAGCTGGGCTCTGGGTTTCAGACAGCTTCGTGCTGTGCATGTGGAGAGGGTGGCAGAAAGGGGAACAGAGAGGCTGGGAATGGCTCCTTCTGAGATTTATGGGTCATTTGTATGACCTGAATTTATTAAGCCCCCATTATCTTCCCCCTTCCATGAAGAAAATCAGAGCTGATCCTCAGGTTCAGCTCTGTGTTTACAAAAGACTTTTCAACCTCTTCTGAGGTTGCTATGGAAATGGTGCTAGTTTATGCCTTGTGTTTGTCTTACCAACCTGATTTGTAAAAGAATGGTGTGAATTTAGGGTTGGCTGAGTTCCCGGCTGGCCATCCTGGCCTTGGAAGGCATCCTTGCAGTCACAGCCCTGGCTGGAGCAATGCAAACAGTTTCCCCCATGCTGTCTCCTGGCTCAGAAGCTCCTGTGCCCAACAGGTCTCTCAGCCTTGGGTCCCATTCAGCCCACCAGGACAGAGAACAGTGCCAGCATGTGCTCAGCCCCTACCAGGGAGACACCAGCTCTATTTGCAGGGGCTGGGACAAGTACATGTCCCTATCCCCTCTCAGTCACTGCAGAACAGGTTTTAGAAGTAGAGTTGCTGCAAATCGGTGGAGTTTCCTCTTCTCTGCTTTGCTGAGTCTCGAGCACAACACAGGCCAGTTTAGCTCATTACCCCTGTTTCTTCCTCCTTCCTGCCATGGCCACCTCCCCAAAACACAACTTCCAGAAGCAGGGGTGTGAGTGATGAGCTGTCAGGTCTCAGTGCCCCCATGCCAGTCCCCACGAGAGGAAGGCAGCATGGCAGCTGTGCCCGCTGACATTGCAACAGCTCAAGGGCTCTGAGAAGCAGCTGGTCAGCTCAGTTCTCTTGCCCGAAGCATGGCTTATGCCAGCCACAACTCACAGCCCCGAGAGATAGCAGGCAGCTGCCTGTCACACCCATGCAAAAAGAGTGTGGGGAAAGAGACCTGGGAGCATCTCGCTGTCAAACTACACATCCAGAGAACTAGTGCAGGCTCTGTGTTATATGCATGTTACTTTTAAGATCATAGAATGGTTAGAGTTGGAAGGGACCTCAAAGATCATCAAGATCCACACCCCCTGCCCTGGACAGGGACACCTCCCACCAGACCAGGTTGCTCAAAGCCCCATCCAGCCTGGCCTTGAACCCCTCCAGGGATGGGGCAGCCACAGCTTCTCTGGGCAACCTGGGCCAGGGTCTCACCACCCTCACAGCAAAAAATTTCTTTCTAGTATCTAATCAAAATCTCCCCTCTTTCAATTAAAAACCTCTTGCCTATCACTGCACTTTCTGATAAAGTGTCCCTCCCCAGCTCTCCTGTAGGCACCTTCCATTACTGGAAGGGGTTATAAGGTGTCCCCAGAGCCTTCTCTTCTCCAGGCTGAACAACCCCAGCTCTCTCAGCCTGTCTTCACAGGAGAGGTGCTCCAGCCCTCTGAGCAGTTTCATGGCCCTCTGCTGGATCTGTTCCAGCAGGTCCATGTCCTTCCTGTGTGGAGGACTCCAGACTGGACACAGTACTCCAGGTGAGGTCTCATGAGAGCAGAGTAGAGGGGCAGAATCAACTTCTGCAACCTGCCGACCACGCTTCTTTTGATGCAGCCCAGGATGTGGTTGGCTTTCTGGGCTGCCAGTGCTCACTGGATGTATCTGGAGAGAGAGGACAAGACACAAGACTCTTACCTGAGTCATAAAAAAAATAGGAAGTATTTCATCATGCCATTAAAAAATACAAAGCCCATGAAATCAGGATGCTGGGCTGGAATCTGATGAAACTGGGCTTACTGGGGACAGGGATTTGCAAGTGTTTTCATAGTTGAGTGCAAAACAAACACAAAACTCCATTCCTTGAGCTGTATCGAAGCAGCTCCTTTGTGTTGCAGAGCAGAAGCATACTGAGGCGTTTTCCTACCAAAAGGATCCTTCTGGAAGCACTGCGAGCCTTTGCTGAGACTGACCCTGCACAGAGCAGCCGGGGACAACTCGAACACCCAGATGAGACTTTGCTACTGAAATCCCATCACATTTTTGCCCTCTTTATAGTATCTACCAGGGTGCAGCTCAGCGCCAGCATCCCCACAGCCCAGTCCTTCTCTGTCCCCAGGCAGGGACATCACTGGCACGGGGTCTGTACTCTGAGGGAAATTTGACTACTACTTCTCTGCCTTTGATGCAAAGGGCTGTCACATCCTGCCCCTGCCCTCCCAGGAACCCTGTGAAAGGAAAGGAAAGCATGTTTTCTGGCAAGACTAATGCTGTAATTAGTCAATTTGCTAATACGCTGAGGTGTGAAGGGCTTAGGGTGAGGCAGGAGGAGCAGCTGTCCCGGAGGCACAGCCCTCAGCACAAGGAGGAGTCCATATGGAGGGGCTGTCACCTCTCCAGCTGCCCATCTCTGAAGGGAATGAGACACGGACTCCAGAATAAGCAAATATGAATGAAGAATGGAGATGTTTATTGCTCAATATATAGTTCCTGATTAGCCCACATGCGTTGCATGTGCCAGGCATGCATTCTTACAAAATTCTGATTGGTTACCCTACCCTGATCACAGTCCGAGCATGTGAGCTTTGATTTACTCTACTATTTCCACATATTTCCTGTAATAATTTCCCACATATTTCCTCTTACCGGTTCCAACTTCCGTATGTCTCGCTTGTTTATTGTACTCTGTCCTTGCAGTATTCTTAAGCTGTTTTTTTTCCTGATCTTTTACTGTACTGTTGTATCAAGCAAGTTTAAGTTGGACCCAAATGGGTCACCCATAATTCCCCCTTTTTTTGTTTCTAACATCCATACCCCATTCATTGAGCGACTGATCATTTTCTGCAAGCACTGCAGTAAGCAAGGTACAGCAATCACAATTGCTATAAACATAAGAAGTAGAATGATCCCACCTTTAACTAACTCTATTATCCATCCTGTTATCCCTAGTCCCTTCAACCGTGAATCCAACCCCAGTGAACTGGTAGTTAATTTGTCGGATAAATGATTTAGGTTCTTAAGTTGTTGGAAATACTGTTTGGGAGTAGTCACTAAGATTCATGCAGCACATACCTTCAAATTCTTCACACCCGTGACCATTAACTAACAGTAAAAAGTCAATAGCAGCCCTATTCTGCAAGGTAGCATGTCTTATAGAATCTGTATCTGTCAAGAGAGCACTTAGCGTGGCAGACGTAGCGTTAGTTTGCTTGGCAAGCCAACACCCCAGCTTGTTAAGTGGTGTCAAAGCCTGAGCAGCAGCAACACCAGGTGTGAAGAATGAGGCAAGAATGGTTTTATCTGTTTGCCAAAAATCTAAATCATCCTTACGATTGTCTTGGTAATGATTGACCTATCGTCTTGCTCGTTTGTGAGTTTTTGTAATGTTTAATATCATAGACGTGTTGCGTGTTAGTAATGTCAGCCATCCTAAAGTACAAGGTCCACCCACGATATGCGAAGGGATACCCTGCCATGCTCTATCACCACAAATTAAAAACACTCCAGTTGGTAATATCTTCCCGCCGAGATGTTTCCACGGTGCTTCTGTCTGAATTTTCTCCGGTGCAATTTGAAGTCCCCATTTTTTCAACTCGCATTGTAAAACAGGCAACACCCTTTATTGTAAATCTTCTGTCAGGCTGGAGAGTACAATGTCATCCATATAATGATAAATATATATCTGGGGAACTTGTTGTCACACAGGCCACAAGACTTCTGCTACATATGTTTGGCAGAGAGTTGGGGAGTTTTTCATGCCTTGAGGCAATACAGTCCAATGATATCTATCCATTGGTTCGCTCCTGTTGATTTTTGGTATTGAGAATGCAAAGTGGGAAGCATCTTCGGGGTGAAGTGGGATGGTGAAAAAACAGTCCTTTAAGTCGATAATTATGATGTTCCAGTCTCGAGGGATCATGCTAGGAGATGGTAGGCCAGGCTGGAGAGCTCCCATGTCTTCCATTACGTTGTTAATTTGTCGTAAGTCATGGAGGAGTAGCCATTTTCCACTTTTCTTTTTAATAACAAATTTGGGAGAATTCCAGGGACTGGTTGTGGGAGTGATGTGTCCCAGACGTAACTGTTCTTGAACAAGTTCTTGAAGAGCAGCGACCTTTTCCACGGGGAGCGTCCACTGATCTACCCACACAAGGGTATCAGTCCGCCAGGTGAGTTTCACGCTCGGTCACCCGTCAGTGGCCGCTACCAAAAATTTTCCAGACAGCTCAGGATGAATTCACCTTGGCCCATCACATCTCTGCCCAAGAGGCTGATGGGTACGGGGGCAGTGTATGACCAGACGTTATAAATCAATCCCTCATGAGTCCTAACAGTAAGCATATACCGGCTTTGAAAGGTGTGTGAAACACCGCCGATCCCTGCAAGACCTTTTGCGGTGGAATCCCAGTGGCCAACTCTTTGGCCAGTCCTGAAAGGTGATTACTGTTACACCTGCCCCAGTGTCTACTAATACAGTTATAGGTGTACTTGAGGGGTCGGCTTTTGGTTGGTGAAAGGTCAGGGTCAATGTAGGTCTTTTTTTCTGCAATGGCTGATGCCCAAAACACTGTTGGAGGTTCTGTTGATCCAAATCCAGCGTCGTGTCGCTCATGCTTTTCTGCTTGTGGAACTGTCACCTTGAATAGTATTAGCTGGGCTATCTGGGTTCCCTTAGGTACCAGTACCGGTGGAGAGGGAGTCCGTGCCATTGCTTGTAGTATTCCTTCCTACTCCGAATCAGTATAAAAAGGCCAGTTAAGGTAGTGTTGGATTGTCCCAGCAGGAGAGCACTATATCCAATTCCTATCAGTCCTTTCACATTTAAGGGTATTCTGCGGACCCATTCATCCCAGAGGGTGCAGTCTTCTATCGTGGAGACATCCAGTCTGGCACTTCCCGGGGTCTTGGTGATGAGAGAGTCCACGACGATGTAGTCGGCGTAGTCACTGAAGTGGTGTCCAGTGGTGGTCGTGAACCGGAAGTCAATATTACTCGGGGCAGCCTAGTCCATGAGGACGGCTGGCCTGTGTTGAGGGGCCAGTCACTTGTGTCGTCGCGCGGCCCCAGCCCGTGCTTTGTTTCCCCTTTCCCTGCTGTGGCAGTAGAGGCTGACCTTCCGTATTATACTTCGAACGACACTGGCTAGCCCAATGCCACCCCTTGCTGCATTGGGGACAGGCAGTGGGCGATGGGCAGGATTGTCATGACCTCCTCCCGCTCCTCGTTGTGGACATTCAACAGCAAAATGTTGCTGTGGACATTCAGTAGGGCTTGGCAGCGGAAACACCGTTTGCTCCCTATTTGAAGTGCCATAGAAAAGGCTCCGGCTAAAGCGGTAGTGTGATGTTCTGCCGAGCCAACTTGATTGCATGCCTCTATCGTTTGTATTAATGTAGTGTTAGTTGGCAATGTTTGGGAGTATCCTTTTACAATCTGTGTTTGCATTCTCCACTGCCAGCTTTAATAAAAGAGCCTCCTTGGCCTCACGATTGTCAATGTGTTTCTCTACCGCATCCTGCAGTCTATCAAGAAATTGCGTGTATGGTTCGGTGACCTGTCGCTTAGTACTAGTAAACGATGGCTCGATCTTCCCAGCCTCTGGCAACCTCAGTAAAGCCTGCCGCAAGATGGCAGCATTTAATCTAGCCTGCGCCCTTGGGTCTAACAAGGGTTCAGTCCCCATCAACTGTGGGATCCCGGCTCCTACAAGAGGATCTCCCGGGTTTCTTTCCAGGTTATTCAAAGCGGTTATTTCACAGAGCTCTCTCCACTTTTGCTCCCAGAGCAACTTTTGTGTTGGGGTTAATATCATTGCGGCTATCTGACGTCAGTCATACGACGTCAACAATTGACCATGCGTAATACTTTCTAGCAGAGATTGAGTAAAAGGTGCATGTAGCCCATACATGGTCACAATCTTTTCTCAATTCTTCGATTAAGTCCCATTGGAAAGGGGTATACTCATCCGGGTCATTGGGTCGTACTTGCACTGGGAAAACCATCCCTAACAATTCTCTGTCTTTCAGTGCTTCCTGGCACACTCGTTCCCACTGCTCCCATGGGTCAAAAGCTCGAGCCTCCCCAGAGATATTATCGAGGGCCCGTAACGCCAGAGCTGAGGGGGTTAATGGAGGGGGACCAGGCAGAGTGAAGTTCTTTGAGCAAGGTGGAGAGGGTCGCTCTTCCCTTATATCTTCTAAATCTATCAAATTACCCCGTTCAGATGACTTTTCAGGCTCCAGTCTTGGTTCAGCCGTTAACACTGCCTGAGCAGCAGCATTCTGTAACTTTTTTTCCGCCTGCCACTCTCTTAATGTCTCTGTTACCAACCGCCACGTAGTCATTATTTCACAGGTGGTTGTATCCCCACAGGATGCCGTGTCCCATATTGTGTCCCCTGCTTCTTCCCAAGTTTTTACATCAAACACCGTGGAGACTGTTGAAGGAACCCCCTTTTTTTTTTGCAAAAAATTCAACAATAGTTTTCTTATATGGATCGTATTTGATTCCTCTCTTTATCCATAATTGTGTTAACAACTTTACTATGGCTTCCTCTTCTGCCGAGAGGTTCGCTCCCTTGACTAATGCCCAGCTGCTCACCTGTCCTTTAGGTGATGTCCTGGGGTTGAAGCTGCAGTCTGGCTGCCAACTTGACTGGTTCAGCTGGGTTCCCTCCAGATGCTCCTTGCAGCGCTGCTCTCCTGTGATTATCACGTCGGGGGTCACCATTTGAAGGGAATGAGACATGGACTCCAGAATCAGCCAAGAATGGAGATGTTTATTGCTCTGTTACAGCTCAATATATAGTTCCCGATTAGCCCACACGCGTTGCATGCGCCAAGCATGCATTCTTACAAAATTCTGATTGGTTACCCTACCCTGATCACAGTCTGAGCATGTGAGCTTTGATTGGCTCTACTATTTCCACATATTTCCTCTAATCATTTCCCACATATTTCCTCTTACCGGTTCCAACTTCCGTATGTCTCGCTTGTTTATTACACTCTGTCCTTGCTGTATTCTTAAGCTGTCTTCTTCCTGATCTTTTACTGTACTCTTGTATCAAGCAAGTTTAAGTTGGACCCAAATGGGTCACCCATACAGCTCCTGATGGATGAGCTCTCCAGGACCGGTGAACAGCCTTTGGAGACTTTTGGGGAGGGAGTGTTTTTGTGAGTGGATCGTGACACAGGCACAGCCTGACTGCAGAGCTGAGCAGCTCCCTCCAGCCCCCCACCCCCTCCAAAAAGCCATGTGTTAGCTGTGTCTGGAAGCCATGTCTGTCACGCTGCTTAGCTGTGACAGTACAGTCTGGGACAACGTACCGGTTTTCCCGGGGGATCCTCAGCAGAAGAGAGCATGCCAGAAAGACACACAACGGCAGAGTGTGAGGCACTGCCTCCCAGGAGAGGTGAAGGCACAGGATGGGGGAATGACACACTATGGGGCCCCGGACTGCTAGGAGGGGCTAGCACAGGCCTTCAGCCAGGGAGGTCCAGCATCACTCCTCAGGGCTGCTAATTCACCATTATCTCTGCTCCTTCAGGGATGGAGGGGTTCCACCTGTACCAGTGACAAACAGACAAAGAAAATAACAGACTGGGAGGAGAGGAAACTCTGCCTTGTGCAGCCTGGACCCGTCTTCTACCTCCCTCTGCTCACCGGTGAAGAAGACACCCCTTCTCCCCCATCCTCAGTGCACTCCATGGGGCAGAGGCAGGCTGAGATAGCATTGAAGTCTGCACACACACAACACGGCAGCATCCTCTCTCACTCTTCTTTTTTCTCAAATCCAGCAAAGCTCATGCGCTGTCATTTTTGCCAAGTGGTTTTATTTGAAATCTGGAACTTGAGTTCTCCACTTGTTTAACAAGTCCCTTCTCTTTTTTGTTGTTTTTTTTTTTTTTTTTTTTAAATAAAATTAATTTATTCTACAGAACAGTAAACTCTTCCAGACTCTTCCCTATTTACAAATTAACATTTTTGCTTGCCGATCACTGCTTCCCCCTTCTTTTCCTGTCCCATGACACAAAGGTGAAAAATCAGCCAACATTTGAAGGTCTCTAAGGCAGTGCTCCCATCCACAGCCATCTGGCCTGTTGGGACCTCAGTGAAGAACAAGAGTGACAATGTCTTGTGTTGCATCCGGAGGTCCCCCCTCATTCACCATGTGTGTGAAGGAAGCAAGTCCATGTTAAACCCATCAGCCAAGAGTATCTGGCCTCTCACTGGTGCATGGGCTTCTCCAAGCTGGGTTTTAGCTGTACTGAGGAAGGAGAAATACCTCCACCAGGGAAAACTCCTCCTGTTGCCCTCTGAAGGGCCATGTGTTTGGGGAGAAGGTGGTATTTGCTGCAGGAATGAGATCCACCAGCCCTCGTCTCACACCCCCGTGAGCCAGAAAGGCAGCTTTCACATCACAGGAGGAGGCATGGAGCCTTGGAGCCCTCTTGAAGTGGGAGAGACAAGTGACTCCAGCATGATTCCAGCACTGGGGACATGCTTTGCTAGCTCAGGAAAGAAGGCACCTAAAAAAAAAATATAAAAAATGACCCAACCCAAGACACCAGGCAAACTCAAGGGGTTTTGAGCTAGGTTTGCTTGGCTCGTGCCTCTCTTTGCACCGGTTGGTAACTTCTAGCTGGGTACAGCGGGGTCTGCTCTACCTGAAGACCTATCCAGATGCTTCAAAGCCACCTCACTCAGGTCCCGCTAGCATTGTCACCCAGACCTGGCAGCCAAACGAGGAGCCAGGAGTCCTGGTAATGGGAAAGACAAGCTGTATGAGACAAACCAAGAGGGATGTGCAAACGCTTTGTCTGCAAGCAAAGCTGCCCCTTTGGAGGGTCTTCCAAGACCCACACAAGGCACACAATCCCAGTTAAACCACCCCAAGGTCTTCAGCAGCCAGTAAGAAAAGCATCAATATAGCCTGTACCTGGCCACGACGGGTTTCTGCTCTACACCCTCCTCCAGGGCTCACCTCTATCGAGGGACCTCCTTTTTCTTCTATAGCTGCATGTGGCCACACTGGTCTATCAGAAAGCCACCAAGAAGTGGTGACCACTGGTCCTTCCCAGCAGCAGTGCTGCTACAACCATCACTGGCAGGGTTTTTTATCTGCCAGGGAGGGACTTCAGCTATCAGCAAGGGCAATCCTGCCTGTCACTGCAGTCAGCCTGGCCTGGCCCTGCCATGTCAGCTGCCTGTTCACCCACCTGGCAGCAGCCCCACTCCTTCTGCTCTTCCTGGGCATTTGTATTTCTCTTAAGAAGAAAAAAAAATAATTAATCTTCAATAGCATCTACTGAAGACATGTAGTGTTTTCATTCCCAGGAGCCCAGCCAAGCACCTTCAGGGTGAGGCTGTCCCTCACCTCCAGGAACAGCCCCTGTCCTCTGTCTGACTCCGCCTCCCCCCTCCACCCGATACATCTCGAATGACCAACAACTGATGCAAAGCAGGGGTGTTGTCATATTTTTCAAGGTTTGCCTTGAGCAATGGAAAAATATTTCCTAGCTGCAGCAGAGAGAAGGCAGAAGGCTGAGCTGATGTCCTTGCAGAGAGCTTAGGTTTTGAAAAAGCAAGGAAGAGAGGGAGGAAGAAAGTTTTTCCAGAGACTCTTCATCAGTACAGCAAGGAGGGAAAAGATAAAGGAACAGAAATGGCAGGACAGCAGGAAAAAAAACCTTCCTCGAATGCAATTCATTAAGCTTTGGAAAAAAAACCTTCTGGCAGAGGGTGGGAAATGTGTGCCCCAAAGGGAGACTGAAAGCCAGCCTGGATAAACCCTCACGTCTCTGCAGGGGTGCCCTCTCAGACTCATGGATCTGCGTGTGTGAGAAAAGACTCCGCGTGAGGATTTGCCACTTCCACGGCCATCCCGAACCACCAGAGCCCCTCGGCAGCTGGTTTGTGGGGTGATGGTGCCAGAAGGGATGTTGGCCACACTGGGCTGTCACCCCAGAAGGAACGTGCCAAGGTGCTTTGGTTGGAGGAAGGACCCCGTCATCTTTGTGCTGCCATCCCAGGAGGGGCATCCCTAGGGAGGAGATGCAGGGAGCCCGGCTCAGCCCTGGGAGAACTCTTGGTCCAAAGGGAAAGGGAAGAGGCTGCAAACTCCAAAAATGGCACTGATTCTTTCAGCCTCTCAAAACCCAAGCGCTGCCCCAACCTCAATGCTGGCGCTGGGTCCAGCTGAGACATCGCCTGCTGCTCACGCAGCTCCTGAAAGTGGCAGGGAGCGAGAGGGACATCCTGGCTGGGATGCTGGTGGTAGCAGGAGGTGGTGGCAAGGCTGGTGCAGCGGTGAGGGGTATGGGTGCACCACATCCCCCAACCATCCCAGCCCCCGGGCATGTGGGGCTCAGTAGAAGGAGTACTGGTTTTCCACCGCCCGGGTCCGGCTCCGGGCACCGTCAGCCTCATGGTAGTCCTCAGCACTGGTGGCAGGGGGCTCTGGCCGGCGCTCTGTGCTGTCGCTGCGGCTCCGGGGGCCCAGGGCACCCTCCAAGCGGTGGTAGGGTGCAGGAACTGTGCCAGCAGAGGCCACAGCCACCCCCTCAGTGGATGGCGGGGCTGGCAGGCTAGTGGGTGCTGTGCTGCAGAAGTAGTGCGGTGGTGGCAGGTCGACCCGGCAGCCCGGTGGCTGCGATGCAAGGGCTGGTGGGGGACCAGCATCTGCAAGGGAGACAGGAGTTTGACCCCTCCAATGCTGCCTGAGGGCTCAGCCTCCCCTTTCTCCCTTGCTGGCACCTTCCCAAGCCCACCCTCTCCCTTCCTCACCCTATCCATCCTTCCCCAGCCCTCCTTGTCCACCCTCTCCCAGCACAGCAGGACGCTCCAAGCCCTGCAGACCCCTCTGCTCTCTCCTGTCCAAGCCAGGTGACTGAAACCCACAGCCAGCATCCCCTGCTGCTCTGTGGTCCTCCCTGCCCACCTTCAATGGGATAACAGCCTTTCAGTACATAAAGGGGCCTATAGGAGAGATGGGGAGGGATTCTTTATGACTGAGTGAAGCAATATGTTGAAGGATAATGGTTTTAAACTGAAAGAGGGGAGGTTTAGATGGGACCTCAGGAAGAAATTCATTACCATCAGAGTGGTGAGACACTGAGAGAGGTTGCCCAGGGAAGCTGTGGCTGCTCCATCCCTGGAGGGGTTCAAGGCCAGGTTAGATGGGGCTTTGAGCAACCTGGTCTAATGGGAGGTGTCCCTGCCCAGGGCAGGGGGATGGAACTTGATCTTTAAGGCCGCTTCCAACCCAAACCATTCTATGATTCTATAATGCCCACCTTGGGACACCTCCAGAGCTATGCACACCAGCACAGGCACAGCTTTAGGAAGGGATCTCAGGGATCAGTTAGTCCTTTTTAGGTCCACAGAAGACACCAACCAAACCACCAACCCAACCCTCCGCATGCAGCCACGTGCCCCTGCTCAGCCCCGGCACATACCAGGCAGTGGGCTCTGGGCCACAACGTAGCTGCGGAGGGTGATGTCAGCGGCGCCACCGGACTCGAGAGGGATGGGGTGCGTGTGGAAGTGGCGCAACATGTCGAAAATGGTCTGGAACCAGAGGTGCTGGACGTGGCATTGCCCGCTCTCATTCAGTGACAGGCGGAGATGCTGCAGGGGCAAGGGGGGCAAGAGGGGCAGCAGGTGAGCTGGGGATTGCAAGGGTGAGATTCACCCTCGCAATCAAGAGGAGCCACCATCAGCCACAGGAGACTTGCTCATAACATAGGACTCTTTCCTGCTGCAGTGGGTTCCTGCAAAACCCAACTCACTGCAGACCCAGGAGAAATTTGTCCCCTCCTGGTGATGAACACCGTAGAGAGGCAGCCAGAGAAGGGTGGCATGGTACAGCTAGGGGTGCTGCAGCTCCAATCCTGGTGACAGAGACAGCCTGGGGAAGACCCCAGCCCATCTACAATACTTCATTCAGGACAGGTGACAAGACCAGGCAGTTATGGCTCAACCTCTCGCAGCGTGTGCCCTCTGTGAGAAAAGGGACCCAGCAGAAAACTACATGAGTTGTATTTTTTATCTGTATACTTCAGGATATGGAGCAGACAAGAAGGTAGATGATGATGTGCCAGGATACCGTGGGCTCCTGTGGGGTATTTAACCTTATGCCTGCCTGGCAGGGACTGATCCAGCCAGGAAAGTGCTGATGGGGCTGGGCAGGCTGCAGAGGGCTTTTGGGCGATGAGGACAGGCAGTCCCAAGTGATGCCCTGCCGAGGTGCAGCTCCCCACAGAGCTCTGTGTTTGGGGGTCACCGCATGGCACCTGCTTTCTTGTAGAGTCCTGGCAGGGCAGGAAGGAGCCCAGGGTGCTGGGCAGGGCTGGCACTAATGGTCAGGGAGAAGCAGAGGACACTCACCTTCGCTTTCCCCTGAAAGTTGAAGGTCAGCACGTACTCCCCCGGCCGCGTTTCACTCTGCCGTATAACAAACAAGCCATGGCTCCGGGCACCCCCAAAGAGCACCAGCTGAGCTGCCTTGATCCTCGACAGAGTCCCATGAAACCAGGGGAAGTCAGAGAGGTTGATCTCTGCCTCCGCCTCGCTGTCCTCCCCTGGCCGAAAGGACAGCAGGTTTTTAGGGAGCACCCAGACATCGCCCTCTCCCACCCCTTCCTCCTCCCCCTCTGTGCACCCACAAAAGTGAGGCACTGGAGCTGCCATCCTGCATCCCAGTACCTGCAAGATGCCCACTGGCAGTGGGAGAAGACTCCAGCGTCTGCAGGAAGCTCTCCAGCGGGACGTGGGCAAGGAGCTCCCCCATGGAGTCCCTGCCCCGGCTGTGGGGTACAGGGACGGCGGTGGCCGTGGTGTTGCTGTGAGTGCCAGGCAGGGCACATCTGTCTGGTGGTCTGGGCACATCTGGAAGGGAATTTGAAGGATAGACTTACAGCTCAGCATCACCAGACAAGGCTGGGGATGTTCCTGCTCTGAAGGCAGCCATGTTTGAGCACCCCTGGCTCTCGGGAGACATCTCAGGGCTAGGTTATAGCTCTAACTGCAGCTCAGGGGACACCCTTTCAGCCTGTGCTGGGTTTCCTTCCCCTGTTGTGACCAGGATGGGAGGCACAAACCTGTCTTGGTTGGGCATGGAGATGAGGTGGGGCTGTGCAGGTGGAGGCTGGGACCCAGAGACGCCGGTACCTGCAGACAGGGACTTGATTTTCTGTGCGTACAAGGATGTACAGGGGCAAAAATCAATGTGTTCAATGGCGTGAGCCACCTTCCTGGGTCGGGGGCAAACATAACAAAGAGGGAGGCAATTGACAGAGGAAGATCCATCCCCACAGCACCTGCTTCAGGCTCCTTCGCTTCATCACTGGCAGGATCTGACACCCTAAACCAAAGCTGGCACTCACAGGTGCCCACCCTCCCTTGGGGGTGTTTTCCCCAGCTGTAGGTCCTTACCGTCAGCCAGGAATTCGCAGCTGCAGGAGGACACCCTGCCCGGCAGACAGGCTCCCTGCGCGCAGGATGCCAGCTCGATGTCATCCCCGCTGTCCCTAGGGGGAAGAGCACGGAGCAGACAGTCACAGACTGCAGGGACACACATACACACACACAAGGCACCTCCACTCGCAGGGGACTCGACCAAACAAAATTCCAGCTGCAATCTGGGAGCACATCCCAATGCTCCTCGCTTTGGAGGCGCTGCCACGGACAGAAGCACCCCCAGCATCAAGAGGCAGAGCAGCTGGCCAAACAATGCGGCTTTTTAGGGGTAAGACTCCAGTGGGAAGGGACAAAACCCTTGAAAGCCCTCACTACATGGGTCACGCTGGTCAGTCCTCACTGCAGTATTTCACTGCAACCTTGTTGGTTCGGATGGTAACCTGTTACCTTGACTTTCAGCCCATCGCTTTGCAAGACACCCACATACACGCACACTCCCACTGCCGACTTCCAGCCAAGAGCACTTTCGCTTTCACCCTCCACAAAGGGAATTACCAACCCACAGGAATTACGTCCCCAAAAGACACCAAAAAACCAAGGCGGGAGGGCCCAGAGTGAGACAACGAGCGGGAGCAGAGTGAAAAGGAGCACGGGGGAGAGGGTGGGCACAGAGGTGCAGACCCCACAGAGCATCCCTGCTGCCTGATGCACTTCAGCACCCTTCTTGCACAAGCACCCCCTGGCTTGCTCCACAGCCTATTTTTAAATCCTGGCCGGCGGCGTGATCCCGGCGCTGCCGGATCTGCCCACGGCACTCGGCGACTCTTGCTTAACGGCGGCCACGTGGGCACAGGCGGCGAGGAAGCGGCTGCGTTAGTGATAACGGCTCACGAGGGAGCTGCTGAATTATTTAGCGGCCAGTAAGTGAATCAGCCATTGGGAGTCATTCAGCTGCAGCCGGTTAAAAACAAGAAGGGAGGAAGGAAACCAAAACCAACAGCGCGCCGCAGAAAAGCCGTCGCCGGGCGCTCAGGCAGCGGCTCCGGCACACAGCCCTTGGCAAAAGCATCAGGAGCTGGCTGAAAATTCGTTCTTGGCACCAAGTGTGTGTGTCGGTGTATTAAACAGCTCATTATTATTTGCTCTGGAGTTCATTACTATTTGCTTTACAGTCACGTCCGGAGGCCAAAGCGGGACCGCGCTGGGTGCTAAGCAAACATAAAAGGCTGGAAGGTTGCCGGGGGCAGAGCCAGGGGCTGGTGTGGGGCTGCCGGCAGCTTCTGCTGCGGCTTGAGGGGAGCACGGCCACGACCCTGGGTAGAAAACCAGCACCCAAACATGCAGGAGCAAAAGGACTGTATTGCCCAGCCTCGCCTCCCTCAGCAGCCCAGCCTCAGCATCGCTTCTTGAATTATATATTTTTAAAAGGAACAAAAGAAGCAAAGATCTGGAGTCCATCCCTGCATAACCCCCCACAAGACACAACCTCTGTCATGACCCACCCTGCAGCACCCAAACCGCGTCTCTTGGGCAGAAGCAGGCAAAGACAGCCCAAAGGGAGCTGGAGCCTTTCCAAGCGCCTTTTTCATGTTTGCTTGAGGTTTTAGCCTCTGCAAGCTCAGGCACCTTGTTTTTCCAAAACTGTGCCAAGAAGGGCAGTGCTGGAGTTTCCCTGGAGCCCAGGGAGCGCCTGGGCTCATCCTGCCTGAGCCAGCTGAAGGACAGCAGCACCAGGCACATGAACCTCCCTACAGTGTCACCTAACGCAGGTGAGAAGTTTTGGCAGAAGAGTTGTGACTTCAATGGCAGTGTTAACACCACCATGATAGAAACATAAATAAATCAATTTAGCCAGCAGAATCTTAAATACACTGTGGATGCTGGACTAGTAAAAAACCATGGAAAATAGCTCAAATATAGTATAAAAGCTTCAGATTGTGGATGTTAAGTGCTTCCTGTAGCGAGGGCTGTGTTCCCAGGTAACCTGCCTCTGCCTGGCTGAGGCAATGTGGAGCAGGAAAGGGTGAGTGAGCAGCCAGCCCTCTGCAAGGCTGCACCTCTGACACACACAGGCTGCTAACTTTGCCTCCAGACTTCTGCTGACGTGAGTCGGGGACTTTCTGTAACACCCTGAGTAGCAAAAATTGCATCAGGAGTAATAACCCACTCTGGAGGGGTGAGGGAGGGCATGACGGCAAACCTTACCCGGGGTCAATGCAGTCTTGGATATCTGCCACCCAGGAGTGCTTCTGCAGGGAGTCGATGGTTTCCAGGATGTACTCGGCCCCATTCTCCACCTGCAGGACACGTGGGACAGTGTCGGGCTGTGGCTGGGGTCCCTCGGGGTAAAACACACCCCATAACACAGCCAGACCCCCCCGCAATCACTTGCTGCTATTGAATAGCACCTTGGTTGAACAGGAGACCATAAGTATCCCCCACTTCATCCCAGCAAAAGGATGCCCTACAGAGATGCTTTGATGTGTCTGTGCATGACAGGTGGGTTTTTTTTTAACAACTTCTGGGACAAAACCACACCTGGCTGGAGGCATCAGGGCTGCATGGCCCCACGCACCAGCACCGACAGCATCCCTTGCCTCTGGGGTACCTCAACATCCTTCCAAAAACAGCTCTGCACAGGTAAAGCAGAAGCCACTCTGCCCTCTCATCGCCCCAAAATCCTGCCAGACCTTCAGACCCAGGAGTTTAAAACTTCTTCACTATCTTTTCTGCTTGCTGGTCCATGAGGCTTCTAATTTCTGATGGCAACAGGGTGGCAGAGAAACCCACTTGAATGGGGAAAAAAATTAAAATAAAAATCAGGATGCAAAAGAGCCTCCAAAATTGCAAGCCCAAAGGAGCTGGGACTTTCTGGGGCCAAGGAATGCCCAGAAAAGCCCCACATTGGCAATGGGGCAGCTGGACTCAGAAGCCACCCCACGCGATGCTTGTGCCTCAGGCAGGTTTCCCCGCATCCCTCCCGCACCCTTTACACATCGTGTTCCTCAGCTGGGAAAGCAGTCCTGACTCCAGGAGGGTATCGCATTGCCGGCTGAGACAACCTCTGAGCAAATTAAATTAATCACAAACAACTGAATCACCATCCTGAAAATAAGCAGGGCATGCAGGGAGGGGTGCCCAGCGCCCGGGCTGGGGCCAAGCAGCAGCCATCCTGGGGCTGTGCACGGGTGATCCTGCCCCGAGCAGAGATGGAGGGGAGCAATAAAGATTTACCACCCCTCCTCACCCCCATTATGTTTAACCAGAGTAAAGGAGCTTCTCCAGCTTCCTGAGGGCACTGCACGAAGCTGGCGTGGGAGACAGGGCTGCTCCCTCATGCAGAGCACGACAGCAAGAAAAAACACGTGCAGGGCTCGAGTATTTTGCAAGCGCCTGCTTGTGCAATGGAAAAAAAACAAACCAAAAAACAAAGAGCATGTGCTTGGTGTCCGATGGGCAGTGGGGACACGCTGCCTGCTAATTTTTAGGCAATAAGGGAGAAATTATTCCAGCGTGGCCTCCTTGAACAAGGCTGGGGGTGGCGGGGGCGTTTTTTACTCATTGTAACCTGCCTGAGTGCAGGACGTTGCATGAGGTGGTTTGAGATGGGGCTCGACATCAGCCCCACAGGAAGGCAGCAGGGAAACCACGGCACCCAGATCCTTTTCTTACCCCTCTAATCTGTAGCCTGATATGGAAAGGTGCTTCATCCTCCCCCCTGCCCCACCTCCCCCATCACTGCAAGTACAGTCAGCAAAGGGGGAACGCAAAAAAGCGCCACGATGATGGTGAAAAAAGATTAGAAAATATTTCTACACCAAAAAGGTTATCAAGCATTGGAAGAGGTTGCCCAGGGAAGTGGTGGAATTGCCACCCCTGGAGGTATTTAAAAGATGGGCAGACGTGGTGCTGAGGGACAGGGTTTAGTGATGGTTTTTGTCAGCGCTGGGTTGATGGTTGGATTTGGTCTGAAAGGTCCCTTCCAACTTAAATGATTCTGTGATTCTAAGATGTCCCAGCAAGAAGGACTGGGGCAGAAAATGAGCCCAAATAACAAAGGATGTCGGGAATAGGGGAAAAGCATCCTGTGCTGAGGGCCGTGAGGGGAGGGCAAAGGCTGGCTGGAGCGGCAGGAGAGGGGCAGCAGGGGAGGAGAAGCGAGCAGATGGGCTCGATGCTGTGTTTGCAGCCTGGGCTCGCTCAAAGGATCAATGGCAATCAATTAACCCCGCGGCAGGGTAAGCGCCCCAGCCAGAACAGAGCAGGAGGGTACCCAGTCAATCAGGCTTTTCCAAACCAGTGGGGTTTGGAGCGTTCCCCAGGGTAATTAATGAAATGGCTGAAGCAGCCGCGGGGCTGTTAGCGATGGGAGTGGACAAATCATGTTGGGCTGCAGAAGATGGGAAGAGTACAAGTCCAGAGTCCTCCTCCAGCAGCCAGAGAAACCAGCCCTCCACAGGCACTCAGGAAGCTCCCTAGAGTTGAATCGCCCAGCAGGGATCTGCCACAACCCAACCCTGTCAAACCCATCTACACTTGCTCGTGACAGCTCCAGGGATCAGGGAGAAGCAGCACCAACATCCCTGGTGCTGGCCATGCTTTGGATACTGATGGACGCTTCAGCAAGGCAGGTATCCAGACATGGTTGAGTTGAGACTTGTAAGGGGATCTAGAAAACATGAACACAAGTAGCTGATGAGCTGTATTCCAAGGGCAGTTATTGATGGTTAATGGGTTATTGATGGCTAATGATCAAAGCTGAGGGGTACACTGGAAGCTCCTTCACATCAAGGACTCTCCATGCATGCCACTCTTTAGTAGCAATTAGGACAAAAGCACAGGGAAGATGTCTAATCAATTCACAGATGACACCACGTTGCAAGTGTGTTGGAGGATGAGACAAGAATTCAAATGAACTCATTGAAGCTGAGAAATGCTCTGTGGGAGAAAAAGCCCAAGGCAGTGCCCATCTCAAGGGCACAGGTGAGCTCCAAGTTCACACTAATAGTTGTGGGTGTCTGGGCTGGGGAACTGTGACTCCAGAGTGGTTCTGCAAAAAGCATCCAGGGGTTACACTAGACCACAAGCTGCGTATGAGTCAACATTGTCATCACGGTACGAAGAAAGCAACTGGATCAACTTGGGCTGGGTAAAGAGGAAGAAGAAAGGAGAAGCAATCAAAGGAGAAGCAATCCTTCCCATCCACTCCTGGCCACAGCACCATGTATACCTTGGGGCATACTCTCTCTTGAGCCTACAAGGAAAGCAGTGAGGACCTTGGGTTGGGCAGTCTGGAGAAAAGATGACACATAAGGTTGGTCTTTGAGGCACAGAAGACAACAGCTGAATTAGCTTCCATGTCCATGGTGGACACCGAGAACAGCAGAGGTTCATGTGGAGCAGCAAGAAGTTCCTGGGGCAGGGACAGTGTTCTGGAGGAGGCTGCCAGGAGAAGGTGTCGGACCTTTAAAAGGAGCTAGGTTTGGTGGAGAGCGATTCCCACAGGAATGTGTGCTGGTGGCAGATGGGCCACCAGGCACGGGGGCTTTCATAAAGCCAGGCTCAATTTTTTCCTTCCTCTGCTTTCACAGTTTTCTAAGCTTTTAAACATCTTCATTCAGCCCAGAAGGCCAGCCTCTCCACCCTGCCTTTACCACCTGCTTTTAGGGAAAAGCATCAAGGAGCTAAGTGCTTTTTTAGCAGAGGTAGGACACAGAAATCCTCAAAATGCTGGTGTTCCCCACATATATGTGCTACCTCCCTGCAGGGCACATCCAACAGCTCTGATGGAGAGCATGAGTCCATTAGCACAAGCTGAGAGGCACAGCCTCATTAGCTGGAGAGAAACACCATCTCCAACAACACATCCATCATCCTGGCAGCACATCATGCCCCAAGCTGGGACCCTGCGAAATTCAGCCCCACTATGCTGTGACAGGCTGCTGCCTTTTGGCAGAGCAGGAAGGAGCATTAAGCTAATTAACTGCATGGTATGTGAGAGATTTCTGGAGAGAAAGACTTTCATTCTCTGCTCATGCCCCGAGACTCGCGTGGGGTGGTTGATCCCCAGGGCCTGGGTGGCCCTGCACTGCCATGTCAATGAAATGGCCACCACGTGCCACTGGTGCAGGGCAGCAGCAGCCACAAAAACCACAGGCAGACACACCAATTAGTGTCTCTGGACACTAATTTAACCAGTCTCCTGTTGACAAGGAGAAGCAAAACCCCACGGTGAAAGCCAGGCAAACAACTCGATCCCAAAATACCTGGGCATCAGATGGAGGTTGCATCATTTTGAGGGTCACAAAACCCAGGGAGGGCAGGCAGGGATCCCATGGGGAGCATTAGCCCTGTTGGCTCTGAAAATCAAGGCAAGGGGGGCTGGACGGGGTCCCCATCGGGATTCATACCACTGCCACCCTCCTCTCACCTTTAGGACGAAGGTGTTGTCTTTGTCAGGCATCTCCAACGGCATAGTGGTGCGGACCTCGATGATGGCCGAGAGTGGGATGCTCACCTTGGGTTTGGAAGCCTGGAAAAAATAAAGAACAACAACAAAAAAAAGAAATAAATTAAAATAAATCGGTAGGTAAATAAATAAATAAGTTCTTCAATTGAATCAAACTCTCCCGGGGGACAACGCAGCGGGGCTCCCGGAGAGGCAAGATCACAGCTCAGCCTGCACAGTTATTACAGGGAGGGGCAAGGGGGGACGGGGGAGGGGGAAAGAATTGATTTCCCTCATGTGCCTGATAACTCCAAGCTCTTTTAATTAAACCAAGAGGAGGCCCGGTGGAAGATAGGGAGGTTAGTGCATTTAACTGCCAAACCTCTCCCTTGCTCCAGCTCAGGCTGATGCGCCAGCTCTGCCAAAACCACTGATTTCTCCCCCTTTTTAAACCCTCTTCCGGTGGAGATACGCCACAAGAGAATTGTGCTGTCTGATGGGGGATGTAGAAAGTGGCCCAGGAAGGTGTCCCATTTATCCAGCGCAGAAGTCACATTTCAACTGAGAAGCTATAATGCAGCAGCCTTAGCCAGGCAGGGAATTTTAATTACATTAAAATAAAGAAAAATTAATTTCCCCTGGGGCCCCCAGCACCCTCCAGAGCTGCAATGAGGGTGCAGGACCCGGTGCATCCCACTCAACGTCTCTGCTGAGCAACAAATTCTCCAGATATTTGGTTTCATTCTAATAAATCTGCCCCCCACACACACACAAGGGAGCCCGCGGAGCTGCTCTCCAGGACTGGTCCCCTCCAGGACTTCGGGATTCTGAGCATCATGGCTGCAGGAAGCAGAGATATGATTTAGTTACCAAACCCACGCCTGGTGCCTCGGGTGCCTTGAGTGCACAGGACAGGATGAGGCCAGCAACGAGCACCATGCTACAGGTTACCAACAATGGGTTCAATTCCCATTTTTTGGGGGGGGGGGGCAGGAGGGGGAAATAGATCCAAGACAGAGAACAGGAACTGCTTTTTCCCCTCCAGGTCGTTTCATTTCCACCAGCCGCAGTGATGGCTCTTGGGCTGTGTAGGGCTCTGCCCTGCCCCAGGGAATTTTTCCCTCGTTTTTTGCACGGGAGAAGGTCAGGAACGCAGAGGAAGCTGCTTCAAAAGGAAAGAAAATGGGGTGTTAATTCACCCATGAGCCAGAGAAGGGTCTTCTCCAGGAATGTTCTTCTCTTTAAAGATTTAAAGACATGGCCATAGTTTTTGTAGGGCCTAAACAAAAGCAAACTTGTGGGCTGCTGCAGCAAAAAGCAGTTTTCCTCCAGCTGTGCCAGGCTGGTGCCACTTTTACAGCTGAATCATTCGCCAGATGGAAAGCAAGATGGCATGAGAGGAGAAAGATGTAAACCAAAGTGGGGTGTGATTACAACAGGAGAGCAGACAACGTCCATAAAAGTTGCCATAAAATCATTTCAAAATGGATTTTTAGAAGCAAATCAAGATACACTCAAAAAAAAAAAATTCCCTCTCCAAGTACTCTCTTAAATGTTTTAAGAGCAGCAGTTGTTCCATTTTAACCTGAGTTTATTGCCCCTTTGGTGCAGCCGACTCTCCCGCGCTGCTCTCCCCGCAGCCCGCATGCACCCCTCGGATCCCCCAGATCCTCCGTGCCTCCGTGCCACGGACATGGGGGTTCCATCCCAGCCGTGTCCTTGTGCGATCTCCAGGCTGAGGAAGCCCTCAAGAGCCAGCTACCAGCGATGCACCACTGTCCATACCAGTGCTGAGCCACTCTAGAGAGAGGCACACTGGAGTTTAAACTCACATTTTGTATTTCATCGGGAGAGATGTGATGGTTAGGTGAGAGGCACGGACCAACACCAATAGAGCCAAGGTTCATTTTGGCCTCAGGAGAGTGGAAAATGCTTTTTAAAATTATGAACTATCCTGGTGTACCTGTGTATAACAAATAGATCCATCCTTCTACCAAAACTGAGGGCTCCCTGGGGTTCAGAGCACAACCAGACCCACGGAGATACAGCCCTGGGTGCGTGCCCAGCTGTCCTGGTAAAAAAATTGAGGTAAAATGAACCAATTTTCTGTTTTACAATTTTACTTTTTTAGCTGAGCCTCTTCTAACTACCTAAACTCTGAAATTAATAGCATATTGATCAGGAGGGGACAGGACAGGTGACCCTAAGCTGACCAACTGGGGTATTCCATCCCATCTGCATCACGCTCAGTGTAAAAGCTGGGGGATCAAAGGGTCAACTCTTCCTTCCATGGCCAACATCCAAGGAGGACCCTGTCTGTTTGTCTGCCTTTGATCCCAATCTGAGCATTCCTGACTCCAGAGCTAGAATCCAGCTCCTGTCCATCATCAAGTCCAGTCTGGGACTTTTCCTGATGCCTGTTGTTGACATGATCGTCATCCTGGGAGCTTGATATGGTTTTGTATATATTGTATCTATTTCATTATTTTCTTCCTTTTAAAGTTTTATTTTAATTTTAGTATTAATACTTCATTAAAGTAGTTTAGTTCATTCTAAACTCGTAAATCTCTTTAATCTCTTCCTCCCCTTTTCATTTTGGGGGGGAGGAAGGGTCATCTGTCAGTTTGGTTTTTGGCAATTTTGGCTGAAACCATGACACCATCACAATGGCTCATGATGCCATCGCTACCAGGGGCTGAAACACAAACACCAAAGTCCTGGAGAGGATTAAATAAATGAGATTTTTTTTTTTCTTCCCTAGGTATTTAAATAACCTGAGATTTCATTACCAACACATACAGCTAGAAAAGCCCCAGGGAACGGCTTGTAATTTGCCCTGTGCTCTTCGAAGGGGCGAACACACCGCACAGAAGAGGCACAATCATGGCGTTAGCACAGGTGAGGGCTTGGCAGCACAAATTATCCCTTTCCTCAGCCTGGAAGCAGAGGCAGTCCTGTGGCAAGATGGAAAGTGAAGGTCTTGTAACCCACATTTCTTGAGCAAACGGCTCCACTGCTCAGCCTTCCCCCCAGGAGGATAGGAACAACCTTTCCCTGCATTGCATGCACGGGAAATGCGTGCAAGAAGGGGAAGGAGGATGCACCAAGGACACATCACATTGGAAAACGGCTCCTGCTTTTCAAGCTTTTGTTGAAATTATGGAAGAACAGGTGCAGGCAAGGAAAAGTGATACTGCGGGTAATAAAAATAATCATCAGTGTTCCTCTGTCCAGGAGGGTACATAGCTGGGGCTGACTGGGAGGAGAGCTGCAACACCCATCCGTGGTAGTGATGCTCCAGCCCCAGAAGGCATCGCTGGCATCTTCTGCCCCCATCATCAAAAGCTGCATTGGAGGTGGCCTTGCAGATGCAAAATTATTCCAAACGAATTATGATTTTTAAAAGGAAAAAAAACCCACAACCCTACCTGCTTTCAGAAAGTGAACTAGTGATGCTGAGAGCTAAAGCACAAAGGGGACAGGCAGCAATCCCAGCCATGATAGGAAAATTAGCTTTTCCACCAAGTTTGATGATATTTGGGGGCCTAAGGACCTGGCAGAGGCTTTAGAATCTCTCCCAAGGGCTGTGGGGAAGGAGGTGGCTATGCCCTGGTGAACGGCAGCAATTGGGCCCTGAAGTCTGGATGGGTTTCAATCCACCATCTCCTCCATTTGCGTCTCAGCCACCCAGCACCAAACCCTGCTCCAGACCAGAGCTGGATTGCATCCCAGTTCAGCAGTGGACATAAGAAAAGCCTCAAGCAAAGCCCAACTGCTGCTTGAATCACTCAGAAAAACATCCAGCAGAGAAAACCCCAAGGACTTACCTTTGGTGGGACATAAAACTCAAGGAGGAACCTCTCTCCTTCCACCTTCACAGCTTTCCGGAGCAGGAGGCGGCACTTCTGCCACTGCGAGCTCCCCACACAGTTCGTGTCGTCGGCCACCATGTAGCGCAGTGTCCCTTCCCTCTGGATGTCCACCTGCTCCACCTTGGAGGAGGGCACCTTGGACAGGCGCAGCTTGTGGGTCCATTTTTCCCGTGGGTCACCAGGCTCCTTACCCCCACCAGCTGGCCATGGCTCCCTCTCAGCTCTCCGGCCACCTGGGGCAGCCTCAGCGCCTGGCTCCGGAGAGGACTTGCGATGCCACATTTCCTTCATACCGTCCACCACACACAAGCTCATGTTCCTCAAAGAGAAGCCTTTCTTGAACTTGGGCTTGGTGGCAGCATGGATGGAGACATCCTCTGAGCTGCGGGACTGGCCATAGGAGGACACCTTACGTGCCTGCACCTGCTGAGCTGGGCTCAGGTACCGTCCTGTGCCCAATGGGGTGTCCATGCTGTCCAGGGACTCAGTGGACGTTTCCTCTTTCCTTGGGGTGACCTCGCGTCCGTATGGGACGTGGCAGTTCTGCAGCCCCACAAAGGGCACGATGTTGTACTTGGTGGGGGACTCAGACACGAACACCCGGCTGACCTCCACACTGAAGATGTCCAAGAAGTTGGCGGCGAAATGGTGGGAGAAGGAGGTCTCTGCCCCAGGGGTATCGTAGTGGGGGTTCTCCTTCAGGAACTGGCAGAACTTTTGGGCGAAGTCAACGGCAGCAGCCTGGGCATGCAGCTCACAGAACTCCCTCCAGTCGGGGAGTGGGGAGGAGGGCTCCTGGCACAGGGCATCGCCGTTCATGGCTGCCCCATTCCACCTGCCGGCAGGCTGTGGGGGAAAGGGAAAGTGTGAGTCCGGGCACGGGGAAAGACACAGGCAAAGACACAGGCAGCCCACCCTGTATGGCCATGCCCCCCCTGGAAATGGAGGTCTGCCCCTGCCACATCATACGATCAGGTTTGCAGCCCTGGTGCAAAGGGAAACACCATGGGAAAGTGCTTTTGTGCTATTCCCTCTCCACCTCATACGTCAGAAAAAGCCTTGGCCCTGGCAGCAGCTATAAATTGTACTTATTTTACGATTATAACCATGCAAAGGCATTATTGATTTCTCATAAAACCGCTAAGGAGTCCCCGACCGGAGGAGCCCGGGGGGGGATTTGCCTTCAGGATTTATCCTGCCTGTGCGTTCCGCCTGGGCATGGCGGCAGCTCTCCTGTGGGTCGAGGCAACTCTGGGCATCCCAGCAGGGCCTACAGGGACAGACAGGGCAGAACTCTCCCCCTCCACACCCAGCAGCTGGTCCTTCTCCTTCTCCATCCATATTTCTGCCCTGATCCTGTACCACATCATATTTTTTTTTTAAGAGATATATTAGAAGAGACACAAATCACGCCTTTGGCAAGAACTGAGCCCGATACTGCCAGAGTGGCTCATCCCCAGGCTTTATAGCCCAGACCCCCCTCAACCAGGTGACATCTCACCTGGGGCAGGTGCTGCTCTCATGTTCCCTGTCCCCGCCATGGGCCATCCTTCCCTGTCTGGTCTCATCTCCATCAGACCGAGCTCAGCTGCCAGAACTGTGCAGGAGCTCAGCTCCCACCACTCACCCTCCCTGCTGAGCATCAGCCACCATGGGGGTAACATAACCTCATGACAGGTCCTTGGCATGGGCCAACAGGTAGGTAGGGTACAGGGGCGGGGAGGGGAAAACCCCCAAGAAGGCAGACCCAGGAGCCCATGAGAAGTTGAAGGGAGCTCAAGATCAAACACACATGCCCATGGGAGAAGCACCACTTTGCCTAACCTCCACAGTGGTCCCTCTCCCAGTGGCTACAGTACTCGCAGGAGCATCCCTGCCTTTGTGATCCTGCTGTACTTCCCAAAACCTCAACCTGGCGTTGTGTGATCTCCCTGGGGAGACCCCAGCAGCAATCTCATCTCAAAAATCACCTCCTGGTGCCAAGACTGCTTGTGCCTGCTGATGACAGTGAGCAACTGGGGCACTGCTCAGCCCATATCCCCAGACTCGTGGTCTGTGTGTCCAGACACTGCCCTGAGGGCAGCAGTTTGGCTAATGCTCCTCAGCGGGTTCTAAAACAGACCCTGGGGATGCTCGCAGCTGCCATGCTCCAGGAGCTGGACCTGGGGACCACACCTGGCTTCTGGAAGGACAGGACAGCTTCCCTGCATTTTTCTGTTCTCCATTCCCAGAGCAGCTCTTTTGCTGGCAAGGGACTACTCCTGCTAATAAATCGTGTGCAGTGACCTGCCAGCAGCTCACATGGCCAATAATTAATTACCGCTTGGATGAACTACACAAGCCATGGGATCAGGCAGGCACTGGCGACTGCACTAGCCTGCTCCTCATCCTCCAGATCCCAACCATGCTGGGTCACCAGACCTCAGGCGGGACCAGGGTTGTGATCCAGAGGAGCAGCAGTGACCAGGAGCTGGTTGCCATTTTCCCCAGCACATCCCTATGAAGATGAGATGCTGCCTGACCCAGCAGCACAAGATATCCGGGCTCTCTGGGAGAGAGAGGGATGCTGCTTGGTGACCCAGCTGTGCCAGGGAGACAGTGAGGACACGGGACACACGTGGCCATCAAGGACCTGTGCTGGTCCCTCACACCCTGCAGCACCATCACTGGTCCCCCGGGGAAGCCCGCAGCAAGGCTCTCCCCGGCATCGCAGGGCTTTCCCAAGAGTCGTGTGGGTCCCGCTCACCCAGATCCAAGCCATCTGGGAAAAACCCCATCCGGGCAGTTTAGGAGAAGAGGCTGAATTTCCCCAGGAGACAGTGGGAAAGCAAGAGAAAACGCAAAGCTGTTTGTTACCCGCCCATCAAATGCAATTCCTACTTACCCATCCATCACCAAGCAGAGAATTTAAAGCTCATGGTGGCTACTGCCCTTCAGCTTTAAAATTCACAGCCCCAGCTCCCCACCCCCCCCTAGCAACTGCCCCAGCACCAAGCCATGAGCCAGAAAGATTTGGGCTCAGGGAGAAAAGGGAGATGAAAATGAGTCTCCTGCTGCCAATCCAAGCAGGCAAGGCAAGAGCAAGGGTGAGGGTAAGGGTGCAAAGGAAAAAGAAAATAGTAGAGAGGGGCTTGGGGAGGTGAGAGAAAACTCCACGGTGATGGGTTTAATTGCACATGCCAGAAGGGAACAGCTTGGCTTTGCCCTGGGTGTCCAGCCATCCATCTCTCCAGGAGGGACCAGTGCTACAGAGCAGAGCCTGCCTGCCTGCCTGAAACCAAGGGATGGCAAGCGAA
>VXBJ01003146.1:1223397-1250891 GCA_013400055.1 Nycticryphes semicollaris | reverse complement strand
GGGGGAGGGCGGGGAGCAGGGGGGGCTGCTCCATATGCTGCACCAGCTTTCGGCCCTGGCTTGCCATCAGATGTCTAACACAACAGGAAGCAATAAAACAGTTATTACCAGCCGGCACCTTCCAGCACGGCCGTGCGGAGGAGCCTGCCTTCATTTTTGCCACCCCCTCCCATCTTGCTCAAAACCCAGATTAATAACAGGGCTTCCCTATTAAAAAGGTTATGGGGGCTCACCTATTATTAGGGCTTGCGGGCAGAGATGCCTGGCTCTGCAGCCCGTCTCTGCCACAGCAGGTGATGGTACTACCCTACCGCTGTGATTTCAGCATTGAGATAACCCTGCTGCAATTCCCACGTGCCCTCCCGTCCCTGCATTGGCTGCTGTCACCTCTCGCATGGGACTGGGTGTCCCAGAGAGGGACAGCCACACAGGAAATGCACGGTGGCTAAATGGACCCTGGACAAGGGAAGTTCCCAGCATTCAAACTGCTGTCGTTTATAAAACAACCCATCTAAAAACAGCAGCCCCGGCTGCTCCATCTATCAGGAAAGAAATGAGAGGGATGATGGTTCATAGATCACAAAGCCATGATGGTCACCATGCGCTCTTGGCTGATAATTCCTGCCCCGTGGCCGTAACTCCCAGCTGAACACCAGCACGTCTTCAAGACAGACCTTCAGCCTTGATTTAAAGGCATCAAGTGGTGGATATCCACCACCACCTCCCTGCCTGCTTACAGTGGATAATTAGAGCCACTCTTCCAAAAATAAATACCAATCGATCCCTATGGCCGGGCTGGTCAGGTTCCAGATATCCAAATCACTTATATCTTATCCTCCCCCCCTCCCCCCCCACCTTTTTTTTTTTTTCCATATGGGCTGTGTCCATTCACCGACCCGTCGCGATGCCCCCTGTGAACCCCCAGCCCCCCTGTGCTGTTTATCCCACGCCTTTACTGGGTANCACTGCAAGAATTGCTGCTGCGGCCTGCCCTGCAAACACTGCCCAGCTCCTCCTTGAGCATGGAGATGCACTGACCGGACTAACAGGGTGTTGGGCATCCCCTGTACTGCGGGGGGATGGAGCTGGATCGGGCCCCTCGCTGCTCTGCCCTGCCTGGGGAGGTTGGGGGGGTGAGGGGGCAGACTGGGTGCTCTGCAGCTGAAAATCAAGACAGATTGGCCGCATCCTGGCAGTGATTTCTCTCCTGTCTCCTCTGCCCAGGGCAAAAACTGAACTTGTGACCCAGATGGGAGCAGCCTGTTAGCTTGTTAACCATCCGTGCTTCCCCAGGAGCCTGCTATTACCATATAAACCTCCACCCCCCAAAAAAACCCTCAGCATGGGTCTCTGAGATGGGATAGGAGGTTTGCATGTTAAATGGATATAAAAAGCACAGGTTTTTCTGTAATTATTTTCCTGAATATCTGTCGATACTAATTAAAATTGCTTCTCATAATCAAATTTAAAACGGCAAGGGAGAGCAAAGGGGTCACTGAAATCTTTCCCTTTTGAGTCACTCAGGGATAAAAGGGTCTTTCAAATCAAATTAGCAAAAAAAAAATAAAAATCCATTCCCATCTCCCCTACCTGCCTCTAAAAAAGACAGAGACCCAGCAAGGGCTAGGCTGTGGGATGTTTTGAGACTGGCATCTCCCAGTGTCCAGCCACACAAGGACATCCCTCCACATAGGGGGCATCTTCCCAAGCACCAAAATTGCAGATTTTTTGTTTTCATGCTACACACCAGCATCTCACATCCAGCACGTGCCTGGAGGGGACACGGCTTCCCCCCGGAGCCCTGTGACCCCCTTTGGCTCTGCCCCAGCCCTTTGCCTCCACCACATCTCTAGAAAGCAGCTCCCAGAACTTGGCGGGGGCTCTGGCAGGGCAGGCAGGCGGTGACCCGAGAGCCCTCCCCGGTGCCGGCTTTCCCGGCCTCCGGTCAGAGGTTTTTGGCAGCTGAAGCCAGGCTCTGGGGAGGAGCAGTTGTTTGCTCTCCGGGACACTCAGACATCCCGTAGCTGCCCTAAAGCCACCGGGGATGACACGAACAAGCGGTGTGTGTCCCCCCTCTGAGTGTTCCCCCATCGCTTTGATGCCACTCACCCCCCCCCACCCCCTGGTGTGCACAGCCCCTCTCCGGCAGGAGATGTGGGTCCTTGTGACACACAGCAGCAGAAGAAATTGCTGGAAGCCCAGAAACAGCAAGACTGAAAGAGAAAACAACACCCTGCAGCTAAGCCCTGCCCTCCTCAGCAGGGATCTGGGGGCAAATCAAGGAAATTGTTATTTTGATTTTGAGTGGAAGAAGGTGATGGCTCTGCCCAAGGGATGAAACCCGTCAGCTCTAGGTCAGGGGGCCATTAAAACCTGGGAGTCCCAGGGCGGGGAAGAGGCTGCAAAACCTTCACCCCCCATCGCTTGTGGGGGGGAAACGGCTCTTGCCAGACCCCCTGGCACTCACTGGGCTGAGGGAAGCTGTGGCTGAAGCCCAAGGTCAGAGCCTGCAGAGCAGCCCGACCCCACCAGGCTGGGACTGCTT
This sequence comes from Nycticryphes semicollaris, assembly GCA_013400055.1. NCBI lineage: Eukaryota > Metazoa > Chordata > Aves > Charadriiformes > Rostratulidae > Nycticryphes > Nycticryphes semicollaris. The sequence goes on along the minus strand of VXBJ01003146.1, from coordinate 1,248,346 downwards.
GGGTGCCCTGGGGCTGGAAAAGCAAGAAAAAAGGAGGATGAGGATGGGGAGATCCTCACCAGCCCTCCAAATTAACCAGGCTGATTTACACCATCCAACCTGGGTGCCTTTACCAACAGGCACGTTGGGATATACAGAATATCTCTGGTCTTGGAAGCTGCCTGGGCTCAAGCTCTTCTGCTCTTGCAGTCCCTCCTTTGTAGGGAGCCTTTCACTTGGCCCGTGGTGTTCAACGTGGGACATCGGTGTTCAACGGCAGCCGGAACGATGGCTCCAGCGCACGGGGACAGAGGTCCTGGCCTTCCTGGTGTTGCGAGATCACTGCTGTAACGGGTTTCTAAAATTAGCTGCACACCCTGCCCTTGGACTGGAGAGTAGGACATTTCTCAGTTGTTTAATATCAAAAGTACCAAAAAGAAAAAAAAAAAAAGAAAAAAAAGGAAGCAAAGCATAAAAGCAACCCAGTCAATGCATGTCTAAGTTTATTTTATCACTTGTCCTGCAGAGCTCAACATCTATTTTAAGTCATTTATGAAGAGTACAAGTGTGAATAGCTGCAGAAGTTTTGCAATTCCAAGAGACCACACATAGCTTCTAAAAAAAAAAAAAAAACAAAAAGCAATTTTAACCTTCCCAACAAAGGCTCAACAGGCATCCCACCCTTTCCCGGATCACGTTCCTGAGCTACTGATCCCAGACGGCAAAAGCTCATCTCCTCCGCATCCCAAGTCGATGAGTTTATGAAGATGCTCCCTGCATTATGGCAGCAGCATCAACCCCCGCCCCCAGAGCCCCTTGCTGGCATCTGGCCCCACGGGTCCTCCCTTCCGGACGGGCTCGATTTAACCCGCACCCAGCGGGGGCAGGTGCAGGTTGGTCCCTCGGGGTTCGCCTCTCCTTTCAATTTATGAGTATTTTACATTTTGCCGTGGGCCACAGCTCCTATAAATAAACCCGGGCTGCCCGTGGCAGATGTTGAAGCCTATCGCTGCCTGCACGCTCCGTTAGAGGCCCCGGCTTCCCAGCGGCGTGAATGTGAATAGATCTGAATCTGCAATGAAATATTAATTGGAAGCAATGCTATTCTTCTGTCTTTGGAGGGGAATTTTAATTGAGGACCACGCTAACAAGCTAATATCTTCCTGCACCACGCGGTCATGGCAAAGAGGGAGGAACAGGGGGTGCTGGGACCTACTCCCTTAATCAGAGCCTCTCCTATTAACTCTTTCTCCCCAAATCAAGCCAAATTAGCAGTTCAGCGTTAATCACCCAGCAAACCCACCACCAGCAATTACTTCATTTGATTTGTGGTTTCCTAAAAGGATTGGGTATTGAGAAGATCAACTACAAGGTAATTAAAGCCCCGTACAAGGTATGTGCCTTGGATTAGGTCAAACTCTTGCACCCAGAAGGGCAACCAACGCTTGGCAGAAACATCTCAGCAAGAAGAGGATCTGGAGCATCCCAGTGAGATCAGTCCTCACCATCAACACCTTCCTTCATGCCCAGGAAGTCCTAACTAGCCAGGCTTTTGTCAAGCTGAGGACTCCTGTTCAAGAAAAGCACCTGCTGGTGCTCAGTGGGGTGACATGAGACACCGCAGAAGGTCCCGAGAAGCCCTTCAGGTGGAACCCAGAGCTGAGCAACAGCCTCATTTGACTTAGGAGGCAGCGAGAAGGCAGCACACTGAGCAACTCCATCTTTGGGGATGGCTGATTTTTATCTACCGCCCCTCTACCTTGCTCTGTCAGATCCCCGTCAGGACTGTTTACCTTCTGATAATTCAGTAAACCAGAGCAAAATTGGAATTCTCAAATATCACGACACTGGAAAATGCAAGACTGGGAGGTTGTTTCCCCCACCACCCCATTTTCTGGCTAAATTTAGTCTGCCCAGTGTTGTGCCGGACTCAAAACAGGATGAAAAGAGAAATTGCATCTGGGAGGAGTACCTCTTTGCTTGCATTTTGTGTGTGTTTTGGTAAAGACTGGACTCTCTGGGGTACCAGGAGGACATGGGTATCACTACAGCCCCCTCCAGGGAGGGAGGGAGGGCTGGAAACAACGTGTCCTGCAAAACAACTCTCCATTAGCTGAGGGTTTTGAATTCCAAGGGTGGGAGCCGGGGTGGGGAATCACTGTTTCCATCCTATGAAGCAGAAAGCTAAGCTACAGCGAAGCTGACAGGGTAAGAAGGGCCAGATCCTGCTGCGGGATGATGAGGGAGCTGGCGCCAGCGGGGTTGTGTCCATCCGTCACTGCCACATGTCACCCCCATCCCCATTCTCATGGAATTTGTGGACGTGGTCAGCATACCTGGGGAAAGAGCACAGCCAACATTAACTCACAGCTCCCAGGAAGGGGTTGGAAAACATCTGGCTGAAGACAGGCAGTTGTCTTCCTCCATATACCTTTTCTGTGTCTCTTCCCCCTCCCCAGTCCCATATCCTCATTGGATTATGGGTTTAGAACCCCATTAACCACCCTCATTCCCAGGCCAGAGGTGCACCGAGTGGTGCCCAAAATATCTGCCACAAACCACCATGCCCTCTCCACTGAACCCAGTCTCGGAGCTCTGGGGCCAGGCTGTCCCAGCCTGTCCTCACACCCACTTCTTAGCGCAGTAGGCGGCACAGTCCCTTCCCACGCTCTCGCTCCAGGCCGTTTTGTAGAGCACCTGCAAAATAAAAAAAAAATAAAAAGTAGTATGCCATCAGCTCTGCTTTTGCCTGCCCATCTCTGCCTGCCCTCGCAAGCAGCCTCCATCACCCCTGTGCCACCAGCCCTGCCATCCCAACCCCGTGGCCACCGGCAAAATCTCTGCCACAGTGTTTGCAGGCACCCATGGCTTTTGTGCATCAGAGGGCTGGAGAGAGTTAGGGGTGTTCAACTTGGAGATGGGAGAGAAGGCTCCAGGGATGCCTTAGAGCACCTTCCACTATCTCAAGGAGGGTCTACAGGAAAGATGGAGAGGGATTTTTTACAAGGGCATGCAGTGATAGGACAAGGGATAATGGCTTCAAACTGGAAGAGGGGAGATTTAGATTAGATATCAGGAAGAAAGTTTTCACTCTGAGGGTGGTGACATATTGGAACTGGGACAGGTTGCCCAGAGAAGCTGTGGATGCCCCATTCCTGGAGGATGCAGTCCTGAGTAACATGCTCTAGTCAATCCTGCTTTAGCAGTGGAGTTGGACTAGATGATCTCTAGAGGTCCCTTCCAACTCCAACAATTCTGCAATTCCATGTTCATGGCCAGGTTGGCCGGGGCTTTGAGCAACCTGGTCTAGTGGGAGGTGTCCCTACTCAGGGCAGGGGGTTAGAATGAGGTGGTCTTTAAGGTCCCTTCCAATGTAAACCATTCTATGGTTCTTTGAAGCAGAGACCTAAAATGATGCTCTGGGTAAAATTTGTTTTGCAGCTGTGAATTACCAGCATGGAGAAACCCAGTGTGTGTTTCTGGGGGTTGCCCTCAGGGAGGTTGGGGTGACCTTCTCCAGTGGGTTATTGCTGCTGGGGTAGCACTGCCACAGCTGCGGTGGTTTGGGGCAAGGTTTGAGGCCCCACATGGATGGCAAGGACTTTGGAAATGTGTTTTGGCACAGGTTTAAGGAAGATCACTGCTCGGTTTGGCTCCTTTTTCCCTTTGTGCCACCAAGTCTTCACCTCAAAGCTGTGGTGCAGGAGGTTTGGGGAGGAGACCTCCCATCCCAGGCTGATTTGTAAGCCATCACTATCTTGTCACCAGGGAAATATTCTAATTCCACCAACACCCTTCAGTGGGCCTCCAAATTAGGGTTATTTGAAACCACAACAGGCAGAAGGCAGTGACTGGGAAGGGGTGAAGGCTGTGCTGTCTCCCAGGATGAGTGGCAAAGGCATCACTCCCACCACAGGGATGGAGAAGACGGGGGGGTTTCTGGTCCCCATTGGACACAGGGTGTGTGCCCAGGCAGCGCTGGATGCTGGATTTCAGGCCTAGATTTTGTGTCTAGAAGAAGTAAGATCATTCCAGCCATGTAATATTTATGAATTTTACTTCTTTTTTCTTTTTTTTTTTTTTAGTTAGATCTTTAAAGTTTAATGATGTTTAACTTTTTATTTTCTTTTCTCCTTTCCTCACCAAAATAACACAAAGTTGGTTTTACTTTGAGAAGATCAGGATAGAAATATTGTTCTGATTTGTCTTTCATCTTGCTTCATTGTTTAATTATTAATCATTTTAGGTTTGGGTTTGTTTTTTTTTTTTGACCTGAAATGATAAATAAACTCCCAGAAACTGTGCAAGGATATAGGAGAAGTTTGCACCGTGATTGACTCCCAGGGGATTTGGCCTTGCTCAAGCCTCTGTTCCTAACCAACTTCTCTACTTCCAACACTAAGGTACAGTTGGGGGAATTTGCATGAGGACAGGGAAGCTCTACAGAGGGACTTGGATAGATTGGATGGATGGGCCAACGTTAACGGTATGAGCTTCAACAAGGCCAAGTGCTAGAAAAGGACCTGGAGGTTCTGGTTGACAAGCAGCTGAACATGAGCCATCCGTGTACCCAGGTGGCCAAGAAGGCCAATGGCATCCTGGCTTGTATTACAAATAGTGTGACCAGCAGAAGTAGGGAGGGGATTGTCCCCCTCTACTCAGCACTGGTGAGGCCACACCTTGTGTCTTGTGTCCAGCTCTGGGCACCTCAACACCAGAGAGATGTCGAGGGGCTGGAGCGAGGGCAGAGGAGGACAACGGAGCTGGGGAAGGGCCTGGAGAAGAAATCTTGGGAAGAGCAATTGAAAGAGCTGGGACTGTTTAGTTAGGGGAAGAGGAGGTTGAGGGGAGACCTCATTACTCTCTACAACTGCTTGAAATTACATTGTCGAGAGGTTGGTGCTGGTCTCTTCTCACAGGGAATTAGCAATAGAACGAGAGGGAATGGCTTCAAGCTGCAACAGGGTAGGTTTAGGCTGAACATGAGGAAAGAATTTTTGACAGAAAGAGTGGTCAGACCCTGGAACAGGCTGCCCAGGGAGGGGGTTGAGTCCTCATCCCTGGATGTATTTCAGAGTGGTTTAGCTCTGGTGTTGGGGGATCTGGTGTAGGGGAGAATTTTGTAGAGCGGGGCTGATGGTTGGACTCACTGATCCCAAGGGTCTTTTCCAACCTGAATGATTCTGTCATTTGAAAGCTAGAGAAAAACAGAGCCACGGGGCAAGTCGGAAACACGGGGAGGACCAGAAAGCTCACACAGCATAATGCAGAGCCAGAGCTCGTCACCTGGAGGGGCAGCAAGCATACCCAAGCTCCACCATGCAGGTTAAGGGATGTGCCCAGAAATAGGAAGAAGGAATTGTATATGGTCTAAAATTAGGCAATGTAGGGTCATGGGGCCACATTTTATTCCCAAAATTTCTTAGGCTGTTAGCTTCACAATAATTGACTAAAATTTTGCTGCCTGACAAGCAGAGGGCTCGCTCGCCTGCGCGCTGGGACGGTGAACCAGATCTGTGGGCATGTGTGCTAAACCCCATGTGAGCTCCCAGCATGGTGGCACCGGGGCCCCACGGCTGTTTCCAGGCATGGCATGAAGACACAGCTGGCTTCTGGCTTGGGCAAGCCCATGCTCACCCAAAGGTGGCCATTCCCACCCTGTAAAGCCAAGGGGAGTATTTGTCGGTGTGTATGAGTCTCCAATGAGCCGTGCTGCCCACATTCCCAGCTGCCCCGTGCCTCCGGAGGTGGTGATATAGCAGCTGCAACATGCTCACTTGGCATACTATCTTCAAAATGGAAAAATTCCCCCTGGATGGGGTGTTTGCTGCTATTTTATTGGGGTGCCTGCCTGCTGTTCCTCCCAAGCCCCCTCCACACACCCTTACCAGGAAGACGAGGCAGTGCAGGAACAGGGTGTAGAAGAAGGCAACAGTACGAGCTGTCTTGTTGGACAGGATGAGCCGTCCCTGCAGCAAGAGCAGAACAGAAAAATCCCATTTTAATGCAGGTCACTGGAAATCAGCTCTCCCCACACACAGGCTCGGGGAGACCCTGGAAGAGATCGGGGTCCTGCGTGTGCCAGACCGTACATAAACACACAGGTGACGGGACGCTTTGGCACCTATCTGTGCCCGCCTCCAAGCAGCTGCTCTTCTTCAAGGTGACTGACACAAGTGCTCATGCTCTCATCCCAAAATTGCCCAAATCAAGGTGAATTCTGAACTAAAAACCGGGTGGTTTCCCCCACTGAAAACTCTCCTTGGGGGGGGGGTCGTTTTGAGCCACCTTTCTCCCAGCTTTCTCCACTGGCTCTGCCTGCTCCCCCTGTGCCATCCCTGACTCAGTGCCTGCCTGCAGCTCAGCGCCGCTCCGGAGAGAAACCCCAGCAGTAATTAAGTCTCGCACATTTTTAATTCATGAGCTCAAATAACTTGTGATTTGCAGCATCCCCTCACTGTCTCCTCAGCAGGGTGGATACACGAAGGCCGGGTGGTGTTTCCAAAGGCTGGCCCTGCTGCCCACCCCACTGTGCCCCAGTGCCGGTGCCGGACCCCAGCAATGACTCCAAGGACAATACTGTAGCCAGACCCACAGTGTCAGTGCAGCTCCCCCAAAGCATCCTGGCATGTTTCAGGGGTGACCACTGTGCACCCTGGGGTTTGCAGACTCCTGGCATCCTTCCCTGGGAACCTCCAGCCTGATCGCCCTAAAGCAACCACCATCCCCCATGCTGTGGCCCCAGACCCCTCGGCTCACGCTTGAACCGGCAGCAAAGAGCTGGGAAAGTGGGATTAAAGGCTTGGTACGGTGTGGAGCCCCTGGCTTTGGCAGCAGCAAGGTTATGTGCATGTTGAGAGTTGTGCACACCCTCTTTTCAGGCTGCAGTGATGGCTGAGCACCTTTGAAAAATGTAAGCTTTCAAGGATGCCAGCCACTGCTGGGCTATTGATTTTAGGGACGCTGCAAGCCAGGCCACCAGCTGCTCTCATCAGTAACAGCCCTTCCATCGCACCACAAAGACTTGTGGCTGGATCTGGTGGTCTGGGCAGGTCCCTGGGGTCCTACAGCTTGCCCTGTTGCCCTTCCTACTTGCCACAGATTATCTGTATTTAAGGGAATGTCTTCACCCCTCCTTCCTCATGTACAACCACAGTGCTCAGCCACGTGCTGCCACCTCCTGCTGCGGGTCCCCAGCACAGCTGGGTACCACTGGAGGAGAGGACACGAGGTGGAGGAGCATCAGCAACCCTTGGGAAATCACACCCCACCCCCAAAGCAGGGACTGCCAGGTGGACATTGCCCTGGGGGATTTTGGAAAGCAATCACAAACAAAATTCCCTGAGCATCTTCAAAACCTCACTGGCACCCCGGTCTGCAGGTTTACCTGTTTCTCTGGCTCTGAATGATTTACTCTCCACTTTTGCTGGTCCCACACCAGCCCACAGAGATGTCTGAGCTTGCAGGAGAGCAGAAAACCAGCAGGGCTGGGCTGCATCATGCTCCAACCCCTCATTTTGGAGAGGCCACAGAACAGCAGCCAGATCCTGACAATGTTGGAGCCCTTCTGGCCCAGGACACTGGGCTCTTGACAGGGAAATCTTTGTGCCCATCCTTTCAAAAGAGCCAAAGTCAGGAGTAACCACAGCCTAGAAAAGCAGCTTGGGAGGATGGATCCCACCTTCCTACATAGCAACTTTTTATTCCTACTGTAAAAGCCAGGGATTCATTATGGACATAAGCACATTCCCCAGATCACCACACAGGCTTTCCAAAACTGGCATTAAAACCCACAGATCTCCCACCAAACCAATTCTGGGATGAAATCTTCTTTGCTATTCACAGCCACGGTGGAGGCTGCTGTAACAAACAAGATTATGTTCTTAAATATTCCCAAGGAATAACTCCCCAAAGTCAGAGTTTTTTTTTTTTTTGTAAATGCCTTTCATTAATTCTCCGTGGTGCTGGCACGCCACCCAATCCATATTCATGGTGGCATTTGCTTGGTTTTTATGCAAATGACAACTTTGCCTTTTACAAGATATTTCTGTATTCTGTGGCTGTTGTAGACCAACGCTCCCTCCCACATTAAGTTCTGTTGCACCGGATAGCCAAGGGTTAACTCTGCCCAGATTCAAATAGAAGTCAGATCTTCTCAATAACTACATTTTTTTTTGCTCAGAGAGCAGCATTCATTCCTAAGAGATGGCAGTCGGAGCCCGCAGTGGCAGCAGCAGCCCTCCAGCCCACCACAGCTCAGGCAAGGACCCTCTGCTTCTACAGACACCAGCAGCTCCCCAACATTTTCCCCGATGCTTTTTTTATTTTTTGGAAGAAAGAAGCAGAGCAGGAAGGGTCAGGGCCCATTGAGAGGTTTTCGTGGAGAATGCAATAAGAAACCACTGAGGACGCTACGCTGTGCGAGGCTGAGAATGTCCCCTGGAGTGGGACCCCTCACATGCTGGTTCCCAGCTGAGTGGGATCCTAGGGCTCCTGCGGGGAGTCAGGCTGGGCTAACACCAACTGCATGCTGTGTGCCAAGAGGATTTGCCCCTGGGCCAGCTCTTGGCTGGGGGTGCAGCACTGAGCCCCCCATCCATGTTACAAACCAGAGGTGCTTCCCGCAGCCCATCGCATTGCCCAGGGGGCTGTGGGCATGGGCAGGGGGAGACAGTAGCTCACGGCCGTCCTCTGAGATACACGCTGTCCTCAAGCTACTGGGACGTGCCATGACACGGGCTGTGACATCGCTGGCTGGATTCAGCCACATGCTCCAGCCAGGACCCCTGGGACACTGTGGGATGGAGGGTGGGAAAGGGGATGGGAAAGGGGAAGGGAGGAAAGCAAGTTCTCCTATACAACTGCCCCAGTATGACCTGGGTATGATCTGCATCCCTGCCCGAGGGAGTAGGGATGGGGTCTGCCCCCCACCTGAGGCCAAGCCCAGCAATGGCGTTCCCAGTATGGGCACTGGGCTAAAAGCCTCTTGCCACCCAGCGTTGCACACCGGGTACAGCCCACTCACCATGCTCAGCGTGGCTTTATCCCAGGGACTGAGGCTCAGGTACTTCCGCTGGCGTTCCTGCAAGTACACGGTACAAGAAGCTGATTTTGAGGCTCAAAGGGATGATTTAGGGTTTGCAAATAGCGGAAGGAGCTCTGTGCCCCGGGATGCTCCCACTCCCCCATACACACAGCTGTAGGGGACATTGCATGGGCACATTGACCTTTTTTAATTTTAATCTAGTTTTTAAAGTCAGTGTGCTTTGTGGTTTCAGAGTGTACCTGGGCAATGAAATAATGTCCCTAAGAGGTTTCATGTGACATTCCTGGTTCACCAGTGCTGAGTACAGGGGGAAGATCACCTCTCGAGTCCTACTCACCATGCTGTTCCTGATCCAGGCCAGGATGCTGTTGGCCTCTCTGGCCACCTGGGCACACTGCTGGCTCATGTTCAGCCCACATTCGATCAACACCCCCAGGTCCTTTTCTGCCAGGCAGCTTCAGCCACTCTGTCCCCAGCCTGTAGCGCTACAGGTGGTTGGTGTGACCCAAGGGCAGGACCTGGCACTTGGCCTTATTGAACCTCATCCCGTTGATCTCAGCTCATTGATCCAGCCTGGCCAGATCCCTCTGCAAAGCCTTTCTACCCTCCAGCAGGTCGATTCTCCCACCTAACTTGGTGTCACCTGCAAACTTACTGAGGGTGCACTCGATCCCCTTGAAGGAGGGGCTGATGTGGAGAGAGGGTGCTGAGGGCTTTTCATACCTTCCTGCTGAATGAGGAGAAGGGGTCCAGGCGTTCTTCATACTGGGAGGAGTAGCGCTGCTCAGTGTCATCCCTGCTGCCGCCCTGCAGGAGCAAATGTAGGGTGAGAGCCAGGGGTGTAGCTGCCTGTACCTCATCCACCCTGGTGCAAGCAGTGCATGGACACCCAGCATAGCAACTCCCTCACCCCCTGGCAACTCCGAAGCTGCTCATTTAGGAGAAATAACCCCCAAAGGATGGAGCAGCACAGACCAGAGCTGACACACAGGGTCGACAGGATCCATCCCCTTCAAAAAAGGAGAACAGCAGGAGCTATTTAACAAAGTCCTTTCTTCTGCAGGGACTCTACTTGTGTCCCCCTGCTTCTTGCCCTTTCCATGAAATAACAGTCATCTGTGTCACCCCAGAGAGCTCACCTGGAACCCCCTGGGCAAATCCCACCCTGAAATCCTTCACTGCTGGGCCAGGTAGGAGGGACACAGTGGTTCAGGAGGTGGAAATAATCATTTAAGCACACAGCTGTTATTAGCCAGGCAAAGGGCAAGGAAAATTAAGAAAACTCCTTGAAAGGAGTGAAAGAATTTGGTCGGTTCAGACAAGCTGGGTTTTAAATGGCTCCCAGGACAGAGACTCGCAGGCAGCACTGGACAAAGAGTGACAGTGAGCCTTGAGGACGCTCACACAAACTGCACATCCCTTCTCCAATGCTATCTCTTCTCTGCAGGTCATGAGAACTGCAGATTCCACATTGTTCCTACTCAAAACCAGCCTGGAAATGGCAAGTGCCACCACCAGGCAGTGACAGTCCACTGTGAGCCCTGGCTCCCAGCTCCATGGCCCACATATCCCTGCTCAAGGGCTCTGGTGCTAATCATAGAACGACAGAATGGTTTGGGTTGGAATGGACCTTAAAGATCATCTTATTCCAACCCCCTGCCCTGTGCAGGGACACCTCCCACCAGACAGGTTGGTCAAAGCCCCATCCAGCCTGGCCTTGAACCCCTCCAGGGATGGGGCAGCCACAGTTTCGGCAACCTGGGCCAGGATCTCACCACCCTCAGAATAATGAATTTCTTCCTAATATCTAATTCTAAATTACTCTCTTCCAGTTTAAAACCATTCCCTCTCTTCCTATTGCTGCACTCCTTGGTCAAGAGTCCCTCCCCATCCCTCCCAGAGCCCTTTTAGGGACTGGAAGGAGCTATAGTTCCACCTCTCCCACCCCAGCACCGTACCTTCTCCAGCTCTACCCCCCCTCCCAGTACGGTGTTGCTAACATTTATTGAGGTCTCTCCGGACCCGTTACTACGTGCTACTCGTTGTCCTGCCGGGCTACCCCAGCCCGCTGGACGGTGGCCGCGTTTCACCGCGGGTAAACCCCGCTGCAAACAGACCTTTAGCAAATATGCCCTTACGCGCCGCAATACGATCCACGGGTCACCGTGTGGTCAGAAGCCAGCGATGAGACCAGCTCCCGATTTAGGGGTGATGAATTCACTACAGCCTGGCCTTATTGAATGATATTTGTTGATTATTTTTAACGTGTCACATGCCCGATTAGGTGGTGAATTATGCAATCACCACCACCACCACCTCCTCCCCGTGCTGCCGTGTCGAAGGGTTTTGCTCTTTAGATCATGTGAATGGCATTCAGGGGTTGCCTTGTGGCAGCAAATAAACATGAGGATGATCTTCCGTGGGAGAAATGGGCAAAAAATGTCACAGAGGCTGACCCAGCATCGTCACTGAGACATAAATAAGAGAGCCAAATAAGGGTCTCTCACAGCTGTAGGAGTTTCCCATCCCCAAATGTTATTAAAATACCCATCAGTAAAACGGACTGAGCCCAGCCAGCGTGGAAAGGCAGCACCTTCGGGGGAGGAGATGGCATTCCAAGAGATGTCTCTTCACTGGTTATTGTCCCTTTTGCAGTTATTAGGAAAGCCTGAGGTTGTGGTAGCCCAGCTGCGACCGAGGAAGGGGTTGCAATTAAAAGCTCCCCAGGCAGCAGCCTGACCTGCTTGCAAAAGCCTCAGGGATTTCCAGGGATGAAACCGTTAAGGGACGCGACAGGAGCAGAGCAGGGTGCAGCAAGGTCTGACCCTGCTCCCCAGCCACCTCCTGGTGCTACTGGGATGGTTTGGGGCTGGTTTCTGCTCTTTTGGGAATGGGTCCTTTCTGTGTAGGAGAGCAGGAAGCAGAGCAGCTCTCTCTGCTGGCCACAAGGAATTCAGGGCAGTGGGGAATGAGCATAGGTACGACAGGATGAATTATTTTTCAGACTCTAACTGCAGGGATTTATTGCAGGAGGCCCTGATTTAACCACTTGCTGCCTGATCGGGCAGGAGCACACAAAACTTGCCCGTTGGAGCATCACACTGCCAGCAGTGAGCATCGAAGGAGTTTGTAGCAGCTTTTTCAGGGAGCAAAGTTGTGTTTCTGGCATCAAAGATACCAGACAACCTTCAGCATGGTTAAAAAATATCTTCCCAACAGAGGGGCTGGGTATCTGCTCCTCTAGGCAGAGCACTGCACCCTTTTCCACCCTAATTAGCTCCAATTTTCTAACTTCCATGCAAGGCAGGTGTGGGCAATGTGCAATTTTGCCATTGCTGCTGTACACATAGGGTAACGGTCTGTGTTTGGGGTCTGTCCATCCATGTGAACCCAACCAGAGGACAGACAGACAGCCACTCACCCGGCCAGGGTAACTCTGGAGGAACTTGATCTTCTCATAGAGCTTGATGTTGTCGGCTCTCAGGTTGTCCAGCTCGCTCTGCAGGGCATGCACCGTGTGCTGCATCATGCGGTTCTCCTGCACGGGGGGGGAGTAAGGGGACTGTTAGCAGCAGGGGCCGGGGAGAGGACAGGGTCTGACTGGGTGTGAAGCAGAAGAGGGGGTTGATTTGGTGCATCCAGCCAGGATTTGGTCCCCTCTTAGTAATTTACATCCCACGGCTTTGAATTAAAATTGCTCTCCAATTAAAATTGTCCCAGCTGCCACTGAATGGGGCCCCCAGCCCTGAACCTTCAGGCCTGAACATGGACCAGGGCAGCCACAGTGGCTGTGGGTGACTTTGGGCTGAGATCTGGCCGCCACAGGAGGCTCAAAGCCAACCTGCCGGCTTTATAGAGGTCATTTTGAGCTGCATTTCAATTTGTAGAGCTAGTGGGATTTTACCCCAAACCATATTCCTTATTTGCTTTTTATCCAGCACCTCCGAACGGTGTGAGGGCAGCAGAGCACACCTGGAAGGCGACAACATTTGAACCTGTCCTTGAACTACCAAGGGGTTGGGGGAGCCTTTGGCCCTGCTAAGAGCAGAAGGTATTTTTTCCTCTTGTTTGTGGTGGTGCTGCCCACGTGGTGCTGACAACAAATTCCCTGCAGGTCATAAAAGCACCCAGATCCAGACTGCAGGTCCTGCAGCCTCTACCGGCCACCCTCCCCACCCGACCTACCCCTTCCAGCTCCTGGTTCCTGGCCCTGAAGCGTTCCCTCTGGCTGGAGATGATGGAGAGGAGCGAGTCCACCTGCCCCTCAGGGAACGAAGCACCAGGGGACGGCGGGTGACCTGCAGACAAGGCTTGGTATGAGAGATGACCTGGCAGATGTTCACTATTTTTTCATAAAATCCTGGGAATGGACAAGTTCACTCCCTAAGGATGGCCAATTGTATTATTTGGGGCAACATGTGGCTGCCTTCCCATGACCCCAGCTCTCACAGTCCCTGTCACAACTCTGCCCAATGGCTTCTACAGCAATCATAGCCTTAAGGAAAGACCCAGCGCCACAACCAGCCCCTCCATAGGATCAGCAGAGTCAGAAAGAACCTTAAAGACCATCTAGTTCCAACCCCCCTGCCCTGGGCAGGGACATCCACATACTATTCTCTCCCATCCCCTCCTTGCAGAACTGTCACCCCCTTTTTGCACTTTCTCCTCTCTCAGCCACCCCAACAAAGCAGGGGCTGCTCTCCCACAGCTGTCACCAGCTTGCAATGCCCCGGAGCCCCATTTTGCGGTGCCCCAAGCAGCTGCCCCCCATGATTGGGGTTTGCAGGAGCCCTTGGGGGGCTGCCATCATCCCTCCCCACTCTGCCTTCACAGCAGTGGGAAGCATCCACAGCCAAGGAGAAATACGTCCCCGAGGCCGTGACTCAACCAGCTGCACAGAGAAGCTATTCATAGCGCAGGATGGGTGGCTGCAGGTTGTTTGGCTTCGCGGGACTGTTGCTGTGATATTGTTTATCGTGTGTTTTCAAAACCTTTCAAAGCAAAAAAACAAGAATAAGAAAAAAAAAAAGAAAGGAAGTGGGTTGTCTTCCAGAGGAGCCAAGCGCTGTTATTTGTTTGATTCATTTTCTCCGGCAGACCTCAGCACAGAAGCCAATGTAAAGGAAATATTTAGTTTGTTGGCTCTGGAGAGGGTTTGACGTGGAAAGAGCTGGGTATTTGGTTCAGCTTGGGTTCACTGGCTCAGCACTGAGCTGGGCCTGGCACGTGCCCACTGCACATCTTGGGAGCAGCCAGAGGGCCATCAAACCCCACCAACCATGGAAAACTCATCACTGGCCCTAGTGAAGGACATGTCAAGCAGTGGTGTCTGTGCCTGCTTAGGAGCATCCTCATGACACCATCCCTGGAGAGGTGACCACCCTGCCCATGGCACCAGGATGGCACCTGGGCGTGCAGCCCCATCCCTGCACCCATCTCTCACCGTAAAAGAGCGCTGTGGCCTCCTTGATGGGCTCGGGTATCTTCTCCAGGCTGGGGACAGCTGCACCCTAGGCAGCAGAAGCAGAAGGGATTAAGCATCTCCTACCCACTCAAGAGTGCCTGGTCAAAGTTAAACTCCTCCTGGGTCCTGCAAACACCCCAGCACCCGCAGCCTCGTGGGAAGCATCACTGCCCAACAGGCAGGCTGTAAGGATGAAGACTGAGAAAACATGGAGAGAGTAGTGTTCAACCCTCAGATCCCACCCTCTCCCCAGGAAGAAGGGCTGGATGGTCCTTTCACGTCACCACCACCCCTCCCATGCCAGCACCATCCCATTGCATGGGTATGATGCAACCCTCTACTAGATGAGCCGAGAGAAGAAGGGGGAAAAAAAAGAAGAAAAAAAAGAAAGAGGTGACAGAACAACTCCCATGCTCACCATTGGCCCTTCCATCAATTATGGCCAACCCCTGGAGATGTTTTAAGTGGTTCCTGCTCACTGCCAGGAGCCAAGCGCTGTGGGTCGGGGGTTACCTCTGCATCCGGGCGATGCACAGTGGACAGGGTCTGGATGGTGCTGAGGTCATGCTCCAGCTTGGCGATGAGTTCCTTCTGGCCAGCCATGGTGGACACGGCCTCCGTCAGCTGGATCTGCAGCTCTGCACAGCGCACTGGAAAACAGAGCCGGGGCGATCACCCAGGTGTGGCCCCCCCCCCAAATTTTGCCAAAGGGAGAATGAAAACCACAGAAACCCCCACCTGGATCACCGAAGCCAATTCACACATACCCCGTTTTCTCCCTGTTTCTGGGATGAGCAGGAGGGACCCCACCAGTGATCTTTGCTCTGCTCCAGGCAAAGAGGACCAGGGGTTCAGCCCACCTTACTGATGTCCCAAAGTGCATAGATGTCCCCGGGCAGAACCAGTGCCATGTCCCAGTGCCAGAGGCAAGGTAAGCAGGCAGCTGCCTGCACTAGCACAGATGCTTCAAATGCATCAATAAGATATCGCTGGTGCCCCAGGGGCACCTACCAGCATCTGAGTTGGGGAACCTAGAGAGGGATAAGGGGAGCTGAGCAGGCCCCTGGGTCTTGGCTGCACATGGATGTGGGTTCCAGGCAGGAGGTCTCAGGGCATGGGTTTTGGGAAAGACACGCACAGGGCAGATGGTGCTGGGAGGTTGGAGTCGGGTGGGGGACATCTCCCAGGAGGGACTCAGGTGGGACCAATCCTGCCTCGAGGTGCTGGGTGAGGCTGCAGCCCCTGGCATCCCCGCTTGGCTGATTTTCCACTAAACGAGCCCCTCTTTCCAGTTGCTCCCCCAGAGTAAAACCCACACCCTAAACCACAACAGGCACTCACTGGAATGCTCCGGGAGCAAAACAACAGCCTCCGGTTCCCCTCGCATAACCCCAGACCCAGATGTGAAGCAACCAAGAGACGCGTCGGGGCCAAAACGCGGCTACAGCGAGAGGCGCGGGACCAGCACCCCAGGGTGAGCTCCTTGCTCCCTTCGCAAATCCATCCCGAAACACAGAGCATCAGCAAGCGGGAGCCCTGTCCTGCAGCAGAAATCTACTCGTTTCACCTTTCTCCCTCTCTGTCAGCAACCTCTGGGCCCTACTGCCTGGCCAAAAAAAAAAACCAAACCTGCTCAGATCAAGGTTCCAACCCGGTGTTTTGCACCAGCAGCCTCCCTGCAGCAGGGATGCAGGATACATCTCTCTGAGCCTGGATTTCCAGGTGGGTGAAAGCTCAGGTCCCAGCTGTTCCCGTCCCTCCCTGATAATTCCCATTGTAATTATTTGCCTGAATTCCAGACGTCTGGAAGGCAGAAAAAAAAAAAAAAACAAGAATAAAAAAAATCCTCATTTATCAACAGCCAGGGAGCAAGAAAGACAGGGGCTGCCTGGGAAGCAGCCACACTGGGAGAGAAGCGAGGGCAGACTGCGGTGCCCGCGGGGCCTCCTGCCCTCTCTGAAGGCTTCACACAGGATGGTGCAAAGCGTGTGTAGCTCAGTTCCAGCTTATCCAGTCGTGCCAGGCTGGGAGGTGCTGGAAACCATCTGCAGAGGCAGGGGTCCTTGCCTGGGGCTTCATGCCCTGCAGAGCCTGGCCAGGAGAGTTGGACTCAGAACAGAGTGATGGGGGCTTGATCGGAGTCATGCCCGAAGCCAGTTATAGAATCATAGAATGGTTTGGATTGGAAGAGACCTTAAAGATCATGCTGTTCCAACCCCCTGCCATGGGCAGGGACACCTCCCACCAGACCAGGTTGCTCAAAGCCCCATCCAGCCTGGCCTTGAACGCCTCCAGGGATGGGGCAGCCACAGTTTCTCTGGGAAACCTGGGCCAGGGTCTCACCACCCTCATAGCAAAGAATTTCTTCCTAACATCTAACCTAAATCTACCTTCTTTCAGTTTAAAAACATTACCCTCATCCTATGGCTCCCCTCCCTAATGAAAAATCTCTCCCCAGCTTTCCTGTAATGGCTTTAGGGACTGGAAGGGGCTCTAAGGTGTCACCAGAGCCTTCTTTTCTCCAGGCTGAACACCCCCAACCCTCTCATCCTGTTCTTATAGGAGAGCTGCTCCAGCCCTCAGCACATCTTCAATGCTACTTTCCCAGGAAGGTGGGGCTTTGCCAGTGCAAATCTTTTCCCTGTCAGAACCGCGAATCCTATGTTATTCGTAGGGGACCAAGCCTGCCTGCTTCAGACCCGACCCACGGATTTATTTTTGCTCTGCATCTCCACATTTTATAGGTTCCAAATCAAAGGCTGAGGAAGGAGCCAGGAGCAGCTGCGATAAAGGCACAGTCCCACTGGAGGTCAGTGTTTCTCAAGAAATTGTGAATCGCTGCCTGCTCCTGAAACATGGGTGGCCTGACGCAAAATATTTGCATTAACAAGATTTGGAAAGAAGAAAACCTCTTCCCTACGGTTAATTATTTAATTGGCTGTCTCTTTAAATTGCATTAAAATGTAATTGGGAAGCTATTACTAGCCAAACATGGGCTGTGGGGCCCAATTCTGCACAAGGCAGCTCCGATCATCGTGCAAAGGGCCTGATGCTGCTGCTGGTGGGCCCGGGCTGCATGGCTGCAGGAGTCAAGCAGAGCTCTGGCCGGGGATGGACAGTGTCCCTGCCTCCCACTCTGCCAAAAAAACCTCTCTGAAAAACTGAGATTTGGTGTCCTGATGAAAGAGATCTGAGCCCTGGATCCCAGCTGCCAAATTTCTCTCTTAAATGATAATTATTTTTTTTTTTTGCCAAGAAAACCTCAAGGACTGAGTTTTTCAGATTGCTTAGGAGAAAAAAGCGTCAACAAAGAAATGCATCTCCCCATTTTAAAGAAAGCCACATCCTTCATTCCCTTGGGTTTCACTGTCTCAGCATTGGGCAGCCTTCTACAAAGTCCAGAGAGAACTGGAACCACGTCTAACACTGAAAGCCACAAAAGTGCGTGGAGCTTCTCTCTCATCTCCCCTTCAGTATCTTTTTTTCACAGCTGCTTTTTGGTGGGTTGGTTTTGGTTTTGTTTTTTTTTTTTTAATCATAACTTTCTTTTTTCAAAGGGGCAGTGGCCACCCGCGAGCTCATCACTTCTCTTGCCAGCAACCCTTCACCTCCAGCAGCGGGCGGGCGGCTCTCCCAGGAAGGCAGGTCAGCTGGAGCATTGAGATCCAGCAGAAGAAAACCTGCTTTTGTCTTTTCTAAGCTGCTGCGCTGGAAAGCCCTCACTCTGACCTCTCAGATGTGCTAATACCTCAGCAGAGGCAGAAGATGGAGAGGTACTGCAGAGGATAATGGGACAAAGAAGATGAAGCTCTGGGGAAACTGGGATTTTAAACCAAGTATCTTTAGCTTCAAACTCCATTGTCCCTGACTTTTGAGGCAAAGGAGAAACCGGGCCTGACATTGCCATCGCCTTAGGAAGGAAAGCGATGAACTGCAGCAACTGGGCAACCAGATACTGGCAGCGGGTTGCCCACCCTGCCCACTGCCCCATGGCAGCGCTGCTTGGCACAGGCAGGTCTGGTTTTGCCTTCTCTGATACACAGAAAACAAGCAGCTGAGATCAGAGCGTTACTGAAAAATACCTTCAGCTTTCCTGGGAGTCCTTGGTAAGGTGGCAGAGCAGATGGGAGCTGGACTGTAGAGTTTTGCATGGGGCATTTGTGAAGTCCCTAGACAGCCGTTGGCTGGGTGAATTCTCTTTCTTGATCAGGGTCTTCTTAATTCAAATCCCCTGATTCTAAATCCCTGAGCGTTCATCTGCCCTGGCTGGCCAATAACACACCGGTCATTAAAAAAAATTCTCTGTGAACAGGCTCCCAGGACTCTGGCAGAAACCACCTGCAACAAACACGAGCAAGTCCCCTGTGCAACCACTGAACTTTGGCTGCCAATGGTTGAACTTGGGCTAGCACTGTAACACCACAGCCGGACCCTCCCGGGGGATCCTGGGCTTGAAGAGAAGCACCTCTTGGGACAACGACCAGCCACAGGCCTCATCACACACTCCCAGTGTGACTGAGCACACCTTTGAGTCTTTTCTGTATCACTGACCATCCAGCCTGCTGAAACGCTCAAACCAGGATGCCAACATCAGTGGGGAGGGGGATGTGGCCCTCTGCAAGGAACCAACCACTTTGCGAAAGGCTGCTCAACCAGCGGGATGAATAGTATTGGTAAGGCTCCTGAGAAGCATCACATCCTGCCCCAAACTGAATGAGTGGTTAGAAAGAGCCTCTGCTCAGAGAGGGTGCTGTAGAGAAGGTGTCTGTCCTGGGAAGTCTAAACATACCTCCAACCACACGGAGAGGAAAGAAAACAGTCCTACACTGAGAATAAAAGATCTAGATGCATCTCATGCTTCTTTCACTGTAGATAGCACTGTCAGCCTTGCGCTCCTCCAAAGCTGCAAGCAGTGAAGATTGAGGGGAAAAGCCCCGGAGCCCCAGGCTCCACGGGCACGTCCGTGGGGAGCTCGGAGCCCAGCAGATGTCGGGGCTCATCGGGAGCGATGCAAGACAGCCAGCCCAGTGCTGCCATGGAGCAACAGCAACTTTGACTCCCGTAACAAGCCCCAGCAATTGGACTCCCTTGGCAAATCATCCAAAATAAACAGCATCTGTTTTCACAGATGGAGAAAATTAAGACATACTAGCAACTTAGTTTGAAGTTATAAGGCCAGACATAAATAAATGAGAGGCAATCTTTCCATAAGATGGTGGCTTGATTACTGAGGATACAGACAGATGAATAAATCACCTTGGGGTGAGATAGGCTGTAACATGCTACACATCCACGAGACTGGAGTAACTGCTCATGTGCATCCTCTGAGCCCGAAGGAAACGGGAGGTAAGTGGTAATGCTGAAGGGATCTGCAGGGCAGGAGCACACACATGGGCAGTTACTGCAAATTAGCTGATGCTCTGCAAGTTCACACCCTGATTTTGCCTTATGGTAACTTTTTAATCTCCCTCCATTCCTGTCTGGCCTCCTTGGATTGACATAACTGTAAAAAAACTGCAAACAAGCAGAGAAGTGATGTGGCATGCCAGGAGCTTTCTTTGAAAAAACTATCCTCTCAGAAGTCAACTGAAGTGCATTGAAACCCACTACTTCAAAGGCTTTAAGACTATTTTATTGGCTGGAAGGAAGATGATGGCAAGATAACTAAACCTTGGAGTACCTTGACATGAAGGCTGAGAAACTCAGGCACAAAGCTGGAGATGCTCTCAACACAAACACCAGCGTTTGAGCCTGCCAGGAGGAGCGGGAGCCAAGGGAAGAAGCAGGAAACTGAGTCTGCCACGAGCCCTTTGATTTTTTCCACCTCGTTCACCTTACCCCAGGTTGGCCCACTCCGGTTAGTGACCAAGTTGCTGTGGACAGTTGCTCAGAAGTTGAAATTGTCCTTCCCCACACAGAAATAAACGCTAAGGCTGCTTTTTGGCACTTCTCGCCCACGAGCCTTTTCAAGCCAACAAAGTCTCACCTCTAGTTCTACCTGATGCCAGAGCTCCCAGGTTTACACATAAACAAAGGCGCAATTTCAGGCTCTTAAAATACTTGGCATTTAGCTTTTAAGGAAGTCTGAAGAAGACAGTACTGTTATTGCCCAAAGTCCTGCTCCCCTGCCAGGAGAATCAAAAGGAGATGACTTGACTCTGTGCTTTGTAGCACCCCTTCAGGGATGAGGGGGACACTCTCCATGTGCTCCAGACTGAGACCTGGGTGAACCAGGTGATTTCCTCTATCCTTATTTTTGGTCTGTGAAGATGCCAAGGAAGAAAGATCTGAGCCAAAATCCCTCCTGCAACAGGAAGGTTGTCAAAGGCCTTTCAGTGTTGTACTTCTCAATGGTTCCTAGTTCTGTCTTGACCTTTTCATAGCGTAGGACAGCATTTCTGCATGGTCCAGAGCTGCGTGGGAGCCGTTCAATCTGTCTTAACATTATGCAAAGCCTTTTCCTTGGGGCCACCATCGTGATGAGCCGTCAGCAGGCTGAGAAGCAGCACAAGAAGGCAGGGAATTACCGACCATTTCTTTTCTACAAGGCATCAGAGCCCTGTCTCTCAAACCTAGCAGTCTCCTCTCAGGTGCAAATCTGTTCAGAGTTAAAGGGTGAAGAGCAGGCGGTAGCACAAAAGCCCACCTCACCTCACACAAGGCAATGAAAAATCACCAGCACCCAAAGGGTGTATATTCTTCCAAGAATCTCCCCGGGGGAATGAAAATACTGGAGAGCAAGTGCTCCAGAGATCCCACCAACACTACAGAAGTCACACAAGAACTGGGCTTTTGGGACATTTTAAAGCAACCTCTCTAGAAATCTCCAGGGAGGGAGGAAAGGTCAGTCAGCTCTGAGAGCACTCAAGTAGCCAAAATGCCTCATTTGTGTTTGTCTGGGAGATGTCTCAGCCTCCAACTTCGCATTTGAGTAGCAATCAGACCATCCTTGTTTATCGCCTCTGTACCTGCCACAAGATTATTCTCTGACCAGACCTTCTGCAAGCTTTCTAACAGGGCGGAAAAAAGAAAGCAGATGAGGAAAAAGGAGTGTCAACATCTCTAAAAGCCCTCTGCAACTCCTAGCACAATCTACAATGAAGACAAAATTTTGAGACTTCATCTGCCCAAGTGACCAAGGGTTGGGAGCACAGGGAGGAGACCTCCTCACCTCAGCTGCCAGGCTCATTACGATACATCCTTCTTCAAGTTCCCTGTAGCCCTTTTCATCAAGTGCCCTCAGATCCATCTGTGAAAGTGGCCTTGGGGAAGAGCAAAATGAGCTGCCAACTGGCAGCAAGGAGAACACTTGTCCTACAGCAGCTCCCTGCCCAGGTCCCTGGCTTCTCTGCCAGCTGCCAGCAGAGAAGGGGCAAGAAATATTTCTGCTCCTTCCCCTCCTTTCCACCCCTTTCTTTTCACGTTTTGAGGGCCTGCCGGGAAGGGAAGGTTTGAAGGGAATTCTCCTTCCCTTTCCTCCTGGCCCAGCCACTCCAAAATAAACAGCCCCCAGCGAAGAAACACAGTACTGCTTAATATATCCACCCTGCAAGGATAGAGATTTCATAGAAGAATGGATTATTTCCAAGGGTTCTAAGATAATTACATGGGTAACTAGGAAGAGTTCAAGAAAACAGTTTGAATTTTCTTATCAGTTTCCCATAGCTTGGAGCAAAAAGAAAATAAAATGCTCTACTGTAATCAAATCATGTTTTCTGAAGCCCTCTGTTGGCAAGCACACAATTTCTCCGCCACTTCCATACTTAGAAGAAAATGACAGTGTTTTGGAATGGAAAGAAGCAGGGGCCCAAAAGCGCCACCTCAGCTGCTCACGGCATGTCCTTACTCAGTGGGAACAAGATGCCATGTGAAGAAATACCCCCTTTTCCACTCAAAGGCAAACTACCTCCCGCTGGCTGCGGGGCAGGAACAGGCCCATGGCCAGTACCGGTGGCACTGAGGTGCTCACCTGGTGTTAACACATTCCTGCACCTACAGACACAACAGATGAGGATTTCTCCCATCAACTCAGCAAACGCCTGGAGTATTTCTTGCGTAAAACCTTACCCTTGCTACAGCATCTATGCCCAGAAGTAGCTCTTTGCCAGCAGGAACAGTGGCAACATACAGGTATGTCCCAGTGCTGACCAGTAAGTGTCTATGGGAACACACAGCGTACACTTCTCCTTCCAAAAAGGGGTTTTTCAACATCCTTTTGAAGGGCTACCGAACAAGCTATCATGGAAGATCCAACTACCACCACGGAAGACCATAAGTATCTGCTCCCGACTTCTGAGATGCACCCTTATGGTGTTGGTTGAATCCTAGCTGCCCAAAAATAAACTTCTGGGGATTCAGGCTTGAGAGGACAGCCTGGTTTTATCCTCAAGCCCGATTTTATCTTCAATTTACGCTTCTGAGCTACAGTGAACCCTCTCCCCTTTCTCCTGTACCAGGTCTGTGCTTTCACAAGTGTAATGCGTCTGTTGCTTGTGACCATGCATGTGACTGTGGTAGTTCAGTGCCACCACCACCGTACCTAAAGAAAAGGTTACAACTATAGATTAACCAATTGCAGTCATAGCACTCTAGTAGTGTAGGTATTTAGTATCAAGCTTTAAATGATCAGTGTCAAATGATACAAGATAATGCCATTTATAGCAAGCAACAGCTTGACCAGTCATTAAATAGTAGGGGGGGAAAGAAAAAAATCGTTAAGCCTAGAACCTTTACATCCTGTGGAACAAGCTGTCACAGGCGTTTCGAAAGCAGAAAACACACATTTATAAAGAAAGGAAGGCATTAAATAGCATTCCCAATACATTTTGAAGAGGATGCCACCCACGCCTGCAGAATTAATCAAAAGCCAAAGACGGCAAAGCCACACATCGAACGCAAAGGTCTACACTGCAGCAGGGTCCGGAGCGTGACACCAGTGGGATGGATCCCGGCAGGGACTGGGAGGGAGGGAACATGCTGGGAAAGCCCCTTGACTCCCCGCTCTCTGGGATAGACTTTCTGGGACAGAACCACAGTGAATTTCCAGCCTTCCCGCCCCAGCAAAAAAAAACAACCCAACCCCAAACTCCTCGTGCCACGCTGAACAGAGCTTAATCAACAGGAAAGGTCGCCTACGAGGAGGCACACAGAACACACGAGCTCACAGCCTGGTAGGAAAAAAGATGCGAGATATGCACTGCAGGAGACGACATAAGTAAATGTAGGTCCTTCAGAAGAAGCTGGAATTCAACAGTTCAAAAATCAGACACGAGCACGTCAGGTTAAACGGCAGCGCACGGCCCAGCACACGCTCCTCACACTCACACTCTACCTGACACTCAGAGCCTTCCAGCTAGAGATTGAATTCTACCAGGCTTTAAAATATAACTCTACCTGATGGATTACATCTGCTCCTTACCAAACTTCCAATTCTACTCTCCGTAGATACCACACATATTTATAGGAATAACATCTCAGAAGGCACTAAAAGAGGAATTTATATAAAGAATCTGTAAAAATAAACAGTGAGCCAAGTATCTGGGAAAATTCTTCTAAATTTTCATTGTGGAACCTCAGGCATTTCTTGACAATGTCTTTAAATCTAGTTTTTTAAAATCAGCTAATCTATTGCTATGGAGGGATGCAAAGGGAACAAAACCCCTTTGCAGTCTCAGACCCAAAATACATCTTTTCCGTCCTTGAAGCCAGGTGCCCACCTCCCGTGGACCGCAGCAGCAGGAATCGTGGCACTGGAATTCCACTGAAAAAAGGATAGAGTTGGGAAATCTGTCGTGTCAACATTCAAGTATATTGAGAACACTTCCACCCATCCCCTCCAACAGGCACTGATACAGAAAAAGTTAAATTTTCCTCCCCTGGAGAGACACAAATCCCCACCAAACCCGTCCCCTTCACCCCTTGGACATCACCGAGGGAGAACCACAATGTAAATGTTTGCTGCTTGGCCTCAGGTCTCAACCTTAATAAAGACAGCCCACACGTGATTGTGTTTGTATAAAAGATATTTACTTCAATTATCACACCTAGGGTGCTAGTGAATAATAATAATAATAATACATCGTGTGAGTTTCATACAGTGATATTGCTTCTCCATATCATATAGGGACCGTTGTACAGTGCTGAGAACAAACATTATATGGCTAACCAAACAAAGACAGAAGAAACAATGCCATTCTGCTGACGGAGGGAGCGCTGCCCTGCTACTGCCAGCCATATAAACTCTTACTTTTTATGTTCAAACAAATACCGAGAAATAAAATGGTACAAAAGATGAGTCACAGCAACACAATGTGGGCTTCTCAAAGCTACTTGTACAAAAAAACCAAAACAAAACAAAAAACCAAAAAAAAAACCAAAACAGACACTTTTTTTTAATGTGTGTGGTTTTATTTTTTTGTTGTTTTTTTGGTCAATTGGGTCTTTGTGAGGATCTTTTTTTT